>BJBW01013321.1:21756-42500 GCA_004320125.1 Scolopax mira | reverse complement strand
GGAACACAGGTATAGAGGGTGCCTCCCCTGCAAGAACAGATATAAAGAGGGTGCCCCCCCAACTCTTCCCCCCCACCCCGGGGGTTGTCGTCCCCCCCTCACCCCCCCTCCCCAAAAGCACCGCCCCGGGGAGGCGGCGGCGGCAGCCCCGGGCGGAGCGCGGTTCTCCCGGCCCCGTTCCGTTCTCCCGGCCCCCCGCACCGGAGTGGCTGCGGCGGGGCCAAGCCTCGCCCCGTTCCCCCCCCCCCCCGCCCCGCAACCCCGCAACACCTCCCCGACCCCATCCCGCCGTATATAAAACCCGACGAGCCCCGACAAAGCAGGTAGCGGTGGGGCAGGCGCGGCCGCTCTGCTCCCCTCCAGCCTCCGCCGAGTTTTGGGAAGAGGAGGAGGAGGAGGAGGAAAGAAGGAGGAAGGGGGGGGCCGGGTCTTGCTTTGTGTCCCCCCCTCCCCAAAAACACCACCCCCAGCCCCCCCCCATGTCGCCGGCCTGAGCCCGCCGGGAGGATGCTGTCGCTGCTGCCGCTGCTGCTGTTGGGCGCCCCGGGGCTGAGCCTGCCTTCGGGGGGGCCCCGGGGGGACACGGAGCTGGTCACCCCCCTCCGCCTGGACCCTGACATCAACGGGCGACCTTACTTCTTCAGGCGGGGGCCCGCCGAACCCCCCCGGGGAGGTCAAGCCGTGGTTTTCCAGCTCTCGGCTTTCGGGGAGGATTTCTACCTCCATCTCACCCCCGACGCCCACTTCATCGCGCCCTCCTTCGCCGCCCATCACCTGGGGGGCGCCCCCGGGGCCGCCCGCCCCCTCCCCGGCCTCCGTCACTGCTTTTATTCCGGGGATGTCAACGCCGACCGGGAATCTTTCGCCGCCCTCAGCCTTTGCGGGGGGCTCCGGGGGGCTTTCGGCTACCGTGGAGCCGAGTATCTCATCAGCCCGTTGGCCGGGGGGGGGACCGGAGGAGCCCACCGCCTCCAGCGCCGTAGCCCCGGCCGCCCCGTCGGGGCCGGAGCATCCCGTTGCGCCGTGGGCTCCGGGCTCACCCCCGGGGTGCTGCAGGCGTTGGACAAGTACCGGGGGGGAAGAGGGGGAGGAAAAGGGGGTGAAGGGAAAGGAGGTCGGGCCAAACGTTTCGCCTCGGTCCCCCGTTATGTGGAGACCTTGGTGGTGGCCGACGAGTCGATGGTGAAGTTCCACGGGGATGACCTCCAGCACTATCTCCTCACCCTGATGGCCACCGCCGCCCGGCTCTACAAGCACCCCAGCATCCGTAACCCCATCCAGATCTCCGTCGTCAAGTTCCTCCTCATCGGGCAGGATGACAAAGGGCCCAAGGTCACCGGCAACGCCGCCCTCACCCTCCGCAACTTCTGCGCCTGGCAGAAGAAGTGGAACAAGGTCAGCGACAAGCACCCCGAGTACTGGGACACCGCCATCCTCTTCACCAAGCAGGTGGGTTGCAGATGTGGGGACCCGCAGAAATTGGCTGCCTCCAATTTCCTGGAGCCCCTTCCCGAACCGTGCTGAGGCTTCCTGTCACCTTGCGCCCCACCTCTGGTGCACCCTGGAGGAGATGAGCGCCTGGTTCCCCCTTTCCCAAGGGACCCCCTCGGATGACGCTGGGGTGGGGGGAGCAGAGGTGTCGAGCAAGCCCTTGCTGGTCTCCGGGTGGGTTTTGGCCAGTAGCCTGGAGAAAGCCCTTCCAGGGTGGGGCTGAGCGAGGTGTGTGGGTTGTCCCCACACGGGACAGAAGCCTGTCCTCGCCATCCCCCCTGCCCGCTGGCAGGAGACTCGGCAGCTGGTCCTCACCCCAAAAATATGGGGATTCCAGCCCAGAAGAGGAGGAGGAGTGCAGCACCGCTTCCCCTTCCCCGTTCCCCACCCCCCCACCTCGGGCTGGAAAGGGTTCCTGGTGCCACCTGCCAAAAAAACACCACCACCTCTCCTCGCTTCCTCTGACTCATGGTCCTCCTGAGAACCTGGAGCTCTCCTCCCTGTGCTGGCTGCTCGGCGTGGACGTGGTTCAGGGCTGGAAGAAAAGCAGGAGAGACACAGCCAGGCCTTGCAGATCTGGCTGCATCCCGTGGGGTGGGCGAGGGGGCTGCCTTCTGCTCTCCTCTGGCTACGTGGGGGTGGCTCCTGTGCCAGGATGAGCTGGCTCTTCATCCCCACACCCCGATACATCGGGTGACACCGATGTGGTGACGCTGCTCCAAATGCTCCTCCTCTTCCCCCCTGGCCTTGTCTCAGTGTTGACACCCTTGCACCCCCCCCCAGTTTTTGGGACCACACTGATGGGAGGGGAGAAGGATGAGCCCAGCTCGAAGGGGATGGTCACCAGGGATGTGTTTCATCCTTCCCCCATCCCTGCCCAGATGCCTTTGGTTTAGGGAATGGGTCAGGAACTCCCCTCAGTGGCAGGGAGACCATTCCCAAAACATCTTTCCAGGTCAAGCACTGGTGGGTGGGAAGGGTACGGTGTCCAGCTTGGTCCATCCATCCCTCGCCTGGGGTCAGTGTGGGCTGAAGATGTCCAGGAGCAGCAACGATGCTGTGCAGGACGTGCAAGACCTTGTCCCACCCCTTCTCCCTCGTGTCCTCCGTCCGTCTGCAAATCCCACCAGAGCAGAGGCAGGGCTGAGCTGCTGGAGCAGGTCCTGGTGGCTGACACCCCCTGTGGGGACCGAGCCAGCTCCATCTCTGGTGGAAACCCGGTGAGGTCACCGGAGCCGCGCGCTGGGATGGATTTGGGGATTCGGGCCCAGCCGTTCGAAAGCTGTGGATGGGCTGCATTTTTTACACATTGCTAAACCATCCATTCCTGAAATCCCCAAGCAAACGCGGTGCGAAGGCACACACACGATCGAGGAGACATCTGCCTTCCTTGAGTGCATCCATCTGTGGTCCCCCAACGCCCCGGAGCTTATCTCCCTGCCAAAAAGCTCTTGCATAAGCCCCCGACTTAAATTTCATCTCAAGCCCGGGTTTCCAGTTGTCTCAGCTGATGAAGGGAGTTTGTCCCCTCCTGAGGTCGTGGATTTGCCTTTTGGGATCTTGGTCCTGCTCAGCTGGTGGGGGCGGATCCACCACCAAGTGCAGCTGTGGGACCTTCACCTTCCTTCCTGAGCACTTGTTGGAGGGTTCTGCAGAACATCCAGCCTTCACCCACGTTCCTGCCTCATGGAAATATCCCCTCACACCATGGCGAAGGGCTCTCACCCATCCTGAACCTTGCTGCCCCACCAGCAAAAGTCTGCTGAACACCTTTGGCCTGCTGGGCAACCAAAGGGATGTCACACCAAGGAACGTCCAGCTGCACCCCAGCGAGGGAATTTGGAAACCCACACACTGTAACTTAAAGCTCAGCTTTTTTGGGGTTGCTTTGGACCCACATGGGAAGCCTCCATGGCTGGAAGAGCACGTATGTCCTCTGAGGAGGTGAACTGATGCACTTGCCACAAGGATCCCTCCCAGGTGACCTGCAGAACATCTAGAGAAGTTCACAAGAGGATGGAGAAGCGCCCACGGATGAAGGGGAGGAGAGCCATGAGGGTGCAGGGGGCAGGATGCTTGAACCCC
Organism: Scolopax mira; assembly: GCA_004320125.1. NCBI lineage: Eukaryota > Metazoa > Chordata > Aves > Charadriiformes > Scolopacidae > Scolopax > Scolopax mira. Next base: position 38,924 of record BJBW01013321.1, on the reverse strand, counting down.
TTGGTGTGGTGTGAGGAGCACTGGGTGTTCTCCCTGTGTTTGAGCTGGTGCTGGGGGATGTCAGTGACAGTGAGGACACCCTTCAGAGGCAGAGCTGGCCCTTGGCATGTCGCTTTCCCACCTTAAACCTCTTGCCTTTCTCCCTCCTCCCCTCCGTAGCTCCATCTGTGGTCCCCCGATGCCCTGGAGCTTATCTCCAGCCCTCCAGGGCAAGCTGGACCCCTGGCAAAGCTGGAGGAGATGGTTTTTTTGGGGGGGGGGGTCAGGACACCTCATTAGAGCCCAGAGATGGTGCCTGGCCTTGGAAAGGGGGCTGTCCATAGCACTGTGGCCAGGGGAGGGGGTAGGGAAAACCACGTTAGGAGGTTGAGAGGAAGAAGTGGGTCAGTGTGTCAGTGCAGGTGTTGGGCCAGGAGCCAAGGGCTCGGCCGCGCCAACGAGGAAACAGCAGCTCTTCAAAGAGCAGCCGGTGGCCACCTCCTCCCCGTGACGCTGGGTGGCCCCCTCCTCTCCATCTTCACCCCTCAAACCCCCAGCGCTGGGACCACCACAGGGGAGAGCAAGGGTAAGGGGTGGTTCTGGGCAAGCTGCATCCCTGGGTTGGCTCAGCGTGGGGTTGGCACTGGCTCTGGGTGGCATTTTGGGGCAGGGGACCTCATGTTGGGGCTTGCCAGCCCCGTTTGGTCACCTTATGCTCACCCAGGGTGGCCCTGCAAGCATGGGGTGGGATCAGGGATGTGGCAGGGTCCCCAAATGACAAGGAAAACAGTTGAAGAGCAGAAAGATGAACCCAGGTTGGACAAGATGGGCTTTTCCACCAGCCGGCCCAGACCCAAGGCATTTCCCCACCTCGCCTCTCCAGAGACCACGGTCTCGTCTGTGCCTCCAGACTCTGTAGCCACGGGGGCTCCTGTTAAAGCCATCTCAGCCCTGGCCGGGGCTCTCCGGAGTCATCGGGACTGTTATTTACCCACAGCTCGACCTGCCTGCGCGGGAATGTCTTTTTAGCTTGGAAGCCTCGCTGGAAATGTTGGCAGAGCTGCTCCTGCAAGATTTCGAGCAAAACCCGAAGGCTTTGGCCGGGCTGAGCATGAATCACGCTTATTTATAGCAGGGGAGCGCCCGGCGAGTCCCTTAACATTCTCTTTTCATGTGGAAATCTGCTCCCTGGCCCCTCCACGGCCTCTCCGGCAGCTCCCAGCCCAGCTGGGAGGATGAGGATGATGCTTCAGCCACCGAGAGATCCCTAGAGGGGAAGGAGGGCATCCAAGGACAAGGCTGTGGTGGCTCTCCGTCTTCAAACAGGGACTTTTTATTTGCACGAGGGACTTCGGATCCCAAAGAAAGGCAGATCCACCTACGACAGGATCTTTTCCATCCTCCGATCCGGCAACATCTACGTGGGGTCCGGCCATCCTCAAGTTGGGGGTGGTTCCTCCTTCCATCAGCTGGGCTTGGTCGCTCCTCCAGGGATGGCTGCCAAGTGTCTTGGAGAGACAGGAGTGTTTCCCTCAGCCTCGGGAACCTCTGGAGCTGGTCCAGGGGCTTCTTGTTCCTGGGAAGGTGTTGAGAAATGAGGTTGTTGAGAAGCGGGTCAGCTGTGAGACCAAGGCCAGGTGCCTTCCCACCTTTTCCTTGAGGAACTAAAGCCAGGCTGATTCCTCTGAGCCAAAATCCTCCTCCACCCTGGCTGGAGGAGCCGTTGGGGTGGGAAAAGCTGTCACCGGAGGAACAGGAGGATGCTACTCACAAAAAGCATCCTCAGCACCACACAAATACATCACTGCAGCCCGGTCTGGGTTGGGGGGAGGTTTCCTGGTGTGGTCACCATCCTTTTGGGCTTCCTCCCCCCTCTGGCAGCCTGGGATGGGCTCCCCATGGGAGGATGGGGATGGGGAACCCCTTGCTGGCCCCAGGACTAACCTCTTGCCTCCCTGCCTCGCAGGACCTGTGCGGTGCCACCACCTGTGACACGCTGGGGATGGCGGACGTGGGCACCATGTGCGACCCCAAGCGCAGCTGCTCCGTCATCGAGGACGATGGGCTGCCCTCAGCTTTCACCACCGCCCACGAGCTGGGTAAGGACACCCCCACCACCACCGTTCCCCCCCACCCTAGCCTCTCGGGGGGGGATGCCATGAGCTGGCACAAGTTCAAAATAACCCTGGTTTCAGCCTCCGGAAGATCCAGAAGACAATACCTGGAACTTGGTGATGGGTGTCTTCATGAGCCGGGTGGGAAAGAGCTGCTGAAAAAGCTAAAGGCTTGGCTGTGGTGGGTTTCCAGGATTTGGGAATCCCGAAATAACAGGTGAAGGGCACACCTACCACTGGAGATGCTTGCATTCCTCAGCAGGAAGGAATAGGGGTGGGAGAGTGATGAAGGCTCCTTCTCTGTGCAATTTTCCTTGTCCTTCCTTTGGGACAGCAAGTTCCCAGCATCTATGTGGGCATTGTCCTTCCTCCTGGTCTCTCCATGGCCATTTCAATCCTTGCAAGGGTCTACTCCATGCCGTGCCTCAGTTTCCCCCCTTGCAAGAACCCCCAGGTGGAGTTACTCATTCTGTTCCCCTTCTTCCTACCCCCCACCCCTATCCCAGGCCACGTTTTCAACATGCCCCATGACAACGTGAAGGCCTGCGAGGAGGTCTTTGGTCGGCTGAAGACCAATCACATGATGTCACCCACCCTCATCCAGATCGACCGTGCCAACCCCTGGTCAGCCTGCAGTGCTGCCATCATCACCGACTTCCTCGACAGTGGCCACGGTGAGCCCTCCTGCACCCCTCACCTTCTTACCTGTGCTCCTGCCCCATGGGAGCCGGACCCATCTCTAGGGCCATCGCCAGGAGAAGCTGGTGGGCTGTAGAGCAACACTTCTCCCTGCTCAGCAAACCAAATTAGAGGGAAATAGGGGTTTTGGTGGTGTTTCTGTGCCAGACAAGCTTCCTTGGTGGTGGGGTGTCTCCAGGTGGTGATGCTCTACCTAGCATCGCCAAGAGATGGAGTCACTTGGGTCTGGGATGACTTCAAGGGCATCCCTGGTGTAACACCAGTCCTGGTGTGCGTGTGTCTGGGATAACTTTGGCCAAATTCCCCACAGCCACCCCTCCCCATCCCACAGCGATGCTTTCCCTCCCCACACTGGTCCATACCACCCACCTGGAGGACCCGGTAGACCCCTTCCTTCCCCGTTCCTGCAGGAGACTGCTTGCTGGACCAGCCTGCCAAACCCATCCCGTTGCCCGAAGACCTGCCGGGGACCAGCTACAGCCTGAACCAGCAGTGTGAGCTGGCCTTTGGGGTGGGCTCCAAGCCCTGCCCCTACATGCAGTACTGTGCCAAGCTCTGGTGCACGGGCAAAGCCCGGGGACAGATCGTCTGCCAGACCCGACACTTCCCTTGGGCGGACGGCACCGGCTGCGGCGAGGGTCGCTTCTGCTTGAAGGGGGCCTGCGTTGAGAGGCATAACATCAGTAAGTACAGGGTGAGTACCTGTGCCGTGAAAAACCCCCCAAAAAACATCCCGCGGGGTCACCCCGAGTTATTTGCTGAGCGATCCCTCCACCTCCTGGTGCTGGGGAACCAGTGCGAGGGGATAACCACATGAAGAGAATCATCATAGAATAGGTTGGGTTGGAAGGGACCTTAAAGATTGTCTTTTTCCAAGGGAACTGGAAAAAGGGACACTTTCCACTAAACCAGGTTGCTCAAAGCCCCATGAGCTTGGTTTTGAGCCCCATGAGCTTGGTTTTCGAACACCATTTGTGCCTGGTTTCAAGTCCCATCCTTAAAACCAAGAGATGGAGCTCCCTTGGGTATTGCCTGTTTCTCAAGGAGGGATGATGCTGCTCTGCTCCATCAAGTCTCAGGCAGGTTTTGGGGAAGCAACCAGCAGAGAATTTTGCTCGTGAAGGGATGGATTGGAGTCTGAGGGGCTCAGGATGGAACCCAGAAGTAAAGGGGATGCAGCATCTCACCCCACTGCATCCCTGCAGGTGGACGGTGGCTGGGCCAAGTGGGCACCCTACGGGCCGTGCTCGAGGACGTGTGGTGGTGGGGTCCAGCTGGCCAAGAGGGACTGCACCCACCCCGTGCCGGCCAACGGGGGCTCCTACTGCGAGGGTGTCCGCGTCAAGTACCGCTCCTGCAATCTGGACCCCTGCCCCGCTGCAGGTAAGGGGCTGGAGCCCGGCTCCTTATGGGGTGCACAACCTCCAACAACCCCATAAATCCAGCTCTGGAGGTCTAGGCTGGTCCCTGATCCCACGCACATCCCCGTTTCTTCCAGTGCCGGGGAAGAGCTTCCGTGAGGAGCAGTGTGAGGCTTTCAACGGCTACAGCCACAGCACCAACCGGCTCACCGCCTCCGTCTCCTGGGTCCCCAAATACTCTGGTGTCTCACCCCGGGATAAATGCAAGCTCATCTGCCGGGCTAACGGCACTGGCTACTTCTACGTGCTGGCTCCCAAGGTTGGTGAGGGACCTCCAGGGTCAGCATCTGGGCTGTAGCGTTCCTGGAGATGAATGCGTTTTCCTTGTCTTGGTGGGCAGTTGGTGTTAGATGAGGTTACGGAGGAGGAGAATCCACCAGGCTGGTAGGAATCAGCAGGGGTGCATCCACTTATTTATTTCAGGGTTGGAGTTGGTCTGTGGAGGGTCTTCCTCCAGGTTTGTGAAGGTGCCTCTAGGACGTGCCCATAGCCCTGAAATATTGCTGAGTTGGGGAAGTGACGTGCAGGCAGGACAGGGCAGGTGGCCAGACGTGGGACTGAGGGCTTGTCTTCCTGAGGCAGCCCCTTCCCTTTGCACCCACGCAACGGAAAGGGCAGAGAATTATGTAGATGCAGCAGAAACGGGATGTAGTCCCATCTGCCTCTCCCCAGAGACTCCAAAAATCCTGACCACAGAGCAAAGGGCGACACGGTGCCTCCCAGCATCTCCTCAGGACCTGTTGGGTGGATTTGGGGGGGTTTGTGGGGTGGCACTGGGAAACGCAGTGGCCTGTTTTGCTCTCCCTGGTGCAGGTGGTGGACGGTACTCCTTGCTCCCCAGACTCCACCTCCGTCTGCGTCCAGGGCAAATGCATCAAAGCTGGCTGCGACGGGAAGCTGGGCTCCAAGAAGAAGTTTGACAAGTGCAGCGTGTGTGGAGGAGACAACAAGAGCTGCAAGAAGGTCTCAGGCTTGTTCACCAAACCCATGTAAGTGTTAGGTGACCATGGGCACTTCCCCCTCTCCCAGATTTTTGGGGTGGATGCAAGAAGGTGGTGGAGATAGTGATGGAGGCCAAGTCCACCCTGAGCAAACTCCTGGTGCTGGTGTGCATCAGCATGTGGAGAGCTGGGCTGGCTCTGGAGGAGAAGCAGGACACATTCAATGAGCTTCAATCAGGCTTCTGCTGATGGAATTTCCTCTGGTACATCCATGTTGTTGAGCCAGAGGGGATGAAGCAACTCCTCAGATCTGGGTGACCTCAGCCTAGAGACAAGATTCAGAATTATCTTTGTGGGAAGCAGGAGATAACCATAGGGGTGAGAAGATCTCAGGTCTGCAGAGCTTTGGGCTGAGGCCACATGGCAGCAGGATGTCCCCCTCGCCTGATGGCCTGCTCTTCTCTTCCAGGCACGGCTACAACTTCGTGGTGGTCATCCCGGCGGGCGCCTCCAACATCGACATCAGGCAGCGGGGCTACAAAGGGCTCATCAGTGATGACAACTACCTGGCACTGAAGAACGGGCAGGGCAAGTACCTTCTGAATGGCCACTTCATCGTCTCAGCCGTGGAGAGGGACCTGATGGTGAAGGGCAGCGTCCTGAGGTACAGCGGCACCGGCACCGCCGTCGAGAGCCTCCAAGCCTTCAAACCCATCCAGGAACCCTTGACTTTGGAGGTGCTCTCCGTGGGGAAGATGACCCCACCTCGGGTACGCTACTCCTTCTACCTCCCCAAGGAGAGCAAGGAGGACAAGTCCTCCTACAAGAAGGATGGGGGCAAGACCCCACCGGACCTCAACAACAGCGTCCTCAGCCTCTCCAACCGCTTGGACGGGGGGAGACCCACCTACAAACGTCCCTCCTACAAGTGGGCAGCGGGGGGCTGGGAGGCTTGCTCCGTCACCTGCGGCGATGGCTTGCAGAAGAGGTCGGTGGCTTGCCGTGACTCCTATGGCCAACCGGCCGCCGAGTGCGATGCCTCCCAGCGACCGGCCGACGTCCGGCTCTGTGGGGAGCCCTGCCCGGCTTGGGAAGCTGGACCTTGGTCTCCTTGCTCCAAAAGCTGTGGTCGGGGTTTCAAGAGGCGGGCGCTGAAGTGTTGGGTCCCTGGCGGGCGCCCGCTGTCCCGGGAGAGTTGCAATTTTCGGAGGAAGCCCCAGGAGCTGGATTTTTGCACCTTGAGGCCTTGCTGAGCGGGGCGAGGAGGGAAAGGCACCGTGTTCCCTCCGGCTGGATGCGGCCGAGGGGTTGGGGAGAGGGGGTGATGATGTCCATAGCACATAGTAAACAGGGGAGGGAGGGAGTGGGGGGGTGGGGGAAAAAAACAAAAAAAAGGGGGGGGAGACACCTGGGTGTGGGGACAGAGCACGCACACCCCATGTGCCCGGGAGAGAGGAGTTTTTGGGTGTTTTTTTTACCGACCAGGTCACTCGGAGACAGGGCGGGAACGACCATCTACCTCGAAGCCGCCGACCGACGCGGAAACCCAGCGGAGGCTGGGAGTTGGGGGGGGGATGGATGGGAATGAGGGGGAAGTCACTTGCCCGGGATGGGGATGGATCCCGGGACAAGCAGGGAGAAGCCCCTCAATTGCACAGTCGAAGGCTCCCCCCGGCTTCCCCAGGGCCAAGCCTACCTCCCCCGACAACTCCTGCTTAAAAGGGACTAAAAAGGATTTACCAATGCAACGGCGGCAAATCATACTGTCCAGCCACTGGTGTGATGAGTTGTGGGGCCTGATGCCCCTAGGGCTCGTTGGCCATGACTTTTCCGGGTGCGGGGAGAGCCCCGGCAGCATCCCCAGGGCCAGGCTGGCAGGTGGTGGCTTTATTTTCGTTTTCTCCTTGTGTTTATGACCTGACCAGTGTAGATTTTATGGTGCTTAACTCTGTATTTTTTGTTGTTGTTGTTGTTGTTGTTGTTGTTTTAACCTCCTTCCTCCCCTCCCCGATGGATTTAACCCTTGCGTAGCAGGGATGGCGTTATTCCCAGGGGGGGATGGAGGGGGTGTTATTTCCCATCCTATGGTGCTTCGGTCCAGGGCAGGTTGTAAAACCACCTGCCTGAGGTTTTCCAGGGTTAAATAGGATCACCACAGACCTGAGATCTGAGCTGTCATTCCAAAAAAAAACCCCACCAAGCAACTGTACCGTGGTACCACGGGGTCAGACACAGCCCCGCTGGTCACGGGTACTTGACTCCGCTCTGGAAATGGTGCTTAATGGGACCAGTAAGTCAATGGCCAGACACCTCTGCCCTCCAGCCTTTGGGCCAGGCTGGGTTATTTTTCCACCCCCTGAGTTATCAGAGCTGGGGTGACCTTCCCAGCATCGCTTTGGAGCTGGGAACAGAAGATAAATCCAGGTTTGGGGTTTTTCCCCAAGGATAAAAAGGAGCTCAGCGGGGTTCAGGCGTGTGGAAAAAGCACATGGGGTTGAACCTCTTGCTGCTGCAGAGCATCTACCCCTTCGGGGTTTTATTTGGTACCTCTGAGGGTCCTGTAGCATCGTGCCTGTGGTGGTGGGAGCTGCCTTACCTCACACACCACCCTCCACCCAACGACCCTTTAACACCTCCTTTAAGGCCTCTTGCTCAGATCAAATCATCAGGGACTATTTAACTTCTTGCTTTTCCACCCACCAAGGTGCCTCTTAATCAATTAGCTGTGACCCTGAGACAACCACAGCCTCAGGGTTGAGCTACGGCATCACTGGGACCAGCAAGGAGGGACATCACACAGATTATGGGTGGGCTGAAGATGCTGGCTCAGCAATTTGAGGCTCGGAGCCTACCTTGCTCCCTCAATCCCATGGTATAGCATGGAAACTCCTCGTGCCCCTTGGTCTGCTCCCAAAAGTCTTCAGCTGTGGGCAGAGCGAGGAAGACACACCAGGTAGCACAAGGGGTTTCCTCTCTAGACCTTCCCACCAGCTCCCAAAAGTCCTCATGACGATGTCCGTGGAGCCATCCTCCCTCCCTGGATCTGCGTTAGAGGATAAGATTTTGGGCTGGGGCTTCATCTTCCAGAAAAACCCTTCCAGGTCTCCATTCCCATGAACGTATCATCCATTCTCCGAGGGTTTTCCCCTCCCGCGCTTCCCTCGGGGCGGGGGGACACACAGAGCTCCCCTTTTTCCTCTTGCCATCCAAGAGATGGTTCCCAAAGCCGCTGAGATATCCTCGCCCTCGTTCACGTCGGGGGGAGAAAAAAGGGGGGGTGGGGAGGGGGTGAGGGGGAAAAAAAAGGGGAGGGGAGGGATTTTTCGTGTTGCCGTTCTTTCGCCCGGTGTGCAGCGAGAGGACGGGAGATGCCGATCGTACTGGCTGCTTTGTGTATACCATGTATACTATACATCCATCTCTGCTGTTTGTGCCTCGATAGCAAACCTGAAATAAAACTGTATTTAAAGTTACACCTCATTTCCCCAGGGCTGGGGTGGCTGGGGGGGTGCTGGGGGAGTGAGGAAATGTCAGCATTTCTGGTCTTCTTGTGGCCCCAGCCTCTTTGAAGCCTCGATAATTCAAGGAAAAACAAAACCAAAAAACTTTGACTGCCTAACAAGGTTTTTTGAGACTTTTCTGCTACCAAAAAACCTCAGCAAACAGCCTGAAGGAGCCCGGTGGTGGATGATTCCATCAAGTCCCAGGTCTCGCCTGCACTAGGATGTTAAAAACCTGAGGCTGGTTTGCTTGAGCCTGAAATTAGGATGCTCTTCTGCCAGGAAAATAGCAATATAGGGTTAAAGGGATTAATGTACACTGGAATTGTGCTCTCATATCCTGGAACAACCCTGTCTGCACATACCATTGTCCAGGACCATCCCTTCCCCAACGTGTTATTCCGGAGTGATCCTCTCCGTATGTGGACAAACCCTGGGTGTCTCAGCCCCGTGTCCTGTCACCTCCAGATGGTCTGGGAAAAGCAAGATTATCTGGGTGCCCGGGAAGAATAAAACAACCCCACAACCCTATTCCTCCTGCCCGTTCCCAGCACACCCTCCCTGAGTCAGAGCCTCCTTCCCTGGTTCCTTTGGGGCCGACGGTGAGATAAAGCCCTGCTTTTTCAGGGGACACGTCTGCCTGATGTCACCCCCTCCACAGGTTGCCTGGTGCTTTATTCCCCCATCCCACCCAGCAATGCAACTTTTTTTCCCCCCCCCCTGCTATTCTGTAATGATTTGGCTCGTTTAATGTGGGGTTTTTTGGGTGGTGGTGGTGGTGTGTGGAACTGACTTTGTTTTTCATGGCCGTAAAGAAAACAAACAGGAGACACCCGACCCAACATCTTCCCCCTGGCTGGGTCCAGTGGGGGAAAGAAAGGATTGATCCCTGCAAAAAAAGAAAAGAAAAGTTCAGTTCCAGCCCAAATATATCCCATGCTGCAAAGGCTCCAGCTGCAAACAGCTTTATTAGGGATAAAGAGGGAGGTTTCCAGCTGCGGCTGTAGTTGTTCCCTCGGGTGTTTGCTCAGGAGCCCAAATCTACGTTAAAACTAACACCTTTGCTCCTCCAGCGCCGGGTGACAGCCACACTTTTAACCAGGTGCCCTTTAAAAATCCCCCAGAGAGATAAAAAAAGCCACAACAAACCCCCCCCCAAAACCCCCATAAGGGGCAGCTTCTCCCAGCACCGTGAGATGCTGTCACCGACAGCTCTGGGGCTTCCCAGTTTCCTGAGGTGCAAAGATTTCATGTTTTGCTTCCTTTTACTATGAATTTGGATTCTCTGGTGTCTAATAAAAGGCTGAGCTGGCTGCTTTTCCCTTGAGGGAACACTGGTGCATCTTCACCTTCGTCCTCCAGCTCCCCTAAATGTGAAAGAAACCCATAACCTGGAAAAACTCAGCTTTGATGCGGTTAAAATGGGGTTAAAAGCAGGGAACTGGAAGTGGCAGATGGATGGGCATGAGGCTCACCCCCTTATCCCAAGGAGTGGTGTCCAGGGATCCCTGGATTGAAGTCCTCTTCCATATATTCATCAATGAGCTGGATGAAGGGATGGAATGTACCCTCAGCAAGTTCACTGATGACACAAAACTGGGAGGGGTGGCTGACACCCCAGAAGGCTGTGCCACCATCCAGAGAGACCTAGACAGGTTGGAGAGATGGGCAGAGAGAAACCTAATGAAATTTAACAGGGACAAGTGTAGGTGCTGTACTTGGGGAGGAATAACCCCCTGCACCAGGACAGGTTGGGGCTGAGGAGAGCAGCTCTGAGGAGAAAGACCTGAGAGTTCTTGTGGACAACAGGATGCCCAGGAGCCAGCAATGTGCCCTTGTGGCCAAGAAGGCCAATGGCATCCTGGGAGGCATCAAGAAGAACGTGACCAGCAGGTGGAGGGAGGTCATTCTGCCCCTCTGCTCTGCCATGGAATGGACTCTAACCCATGGCATGGTAGGACGAGGTGTTCACGATGGGACACGGAGATCTCCAGCCTCTTAAGCTCTTGCTTAAGACATATAAGAAGCACTGAACCCTCTCGATGATTTAATACACGAGGAGATTTACTGAGAACAAAGGTCCTTGCCTTGTGCTGCAGCCAAGGTTGGTTGTTTTTTGCTCCAAACCCATCCCCAAGGGCAGGAGATGGCTCGGATAGAGTTGACAGAATGCTTTTTTCTGACAGGGGACCTGAAAGACCCCTCTCCCGCCTCTGGGACCGATGGTGAATCTGCTTCCTCTCCTTCGTCCTGAGTTGAAACACGAGAAAATTGCAAAAAAAAAATTAAAAAAAAATAAATGGGGGGAGATTACCTGAATTGGAACATCAGGGAGAAAATACATGGAGGGGGTGGGCACTCCCTCCTCCCTCTTTCTGGTCCAGGGCGCTTCGATGCGGCTGCATCCCTGAGGTTGGGATGCTGCCCTGCTATTATTATTGCAATTATTATTATTATTAATTATTATTATTATTGGTGTTTGCCAGCACACAAAAGCAAAACCAGATGGAGGTTGAACGGAGCTAATAGAGAACACATGTCCTGCAGGAAACCTCTCCTTGGGAGGGGGGATACAAGGGAAGGCCAGCACAGAGCTTTGCACGGGGAAAATGAGGATGTTCACCCCAAATTAGGGATACAAAAATGAAATGCTGATGTGGAGCAGGGATGGGAGACCCTGGCTCCTCTCCCAGGTTTTCTCCATCACCTCTCCAGGCCGTGGGGGCCGATGGTGGAGGACAGACCGTGCCGGCTACGGCCGGCTCTCACCGAATCTGGTAGGAAAAAAAACCTGCTTTCCAAGCAGAAAAAAAAAAAAAAAAAGGCCTTTTTTTTTCCCTACTCGGGCGGCTCCGAGGATGTGTCACTGCTCCTCACCCCAGGTCAAACGCTTGCAGAAAGCCCAGGCAGCATTTCCCCAGCTGGGAAGGGGGGGATGAAGGAGGAGGAGGAGGAGAGGAGGTCCCCACAGCGGGTCGGGCTCGGGGAGGGATGCCAACCCCCTGGCGATGCTGACCCTCGCCGGCTACTTGCAGCAGACTAAACTTCCCCCCATCATCCTCCCCAGCCAGCAAACTGACACGTTCCCACAAGCATTTCTGCCAGTTTTTTAAATTTTTTAAATTTTTTTTTTTTTTTTCCTTCTAATTATACAATGCGCTCAGTGCCAAACGTGGTCCGGCCAACTCCAATCCAGCAGAGCTGGTGGATTTAGCTCCTAAAAATCCCACCTCCTTTATTGACCGGTGTCAGGAGCTGGATTTTTATCCTTTTTGGAGGTCTCCATCACATATTTTCACTCCTTTAAAGACCTCATCCTCGAAGAAGCCATGGCAGAAGGAGAGAGACGGCGGTGCTCGGACGAGGGCCACCTCGGCATCTCCGAAGGAATGAGCTGAGTAAATCAGGCAGCTGTTAAAAATTATAATCCTTAACTGGGTAAAAACCCTTGGAAATCGCAGCCATGGGGTGAGTGGTGAGAGCTTTCCAGCCAGCTCCTGGGGAAAGGTGTTGCGTTTGGATTTAGCCTAATTAATATCAAGCTCAGCCAAGCAAACCCGGGAGGCGGATGGTCTCCCGAACGGTTATTTAATGGGGATTGATTGATTCTTTTTTAAGGTATTTCTTCTTCTTTTTTTTGTTTTTTTTTTTTAAGTTTCTCACCCCCTTGGAAATGAATGTAGGGCCGGTGAGAGGTGTTGGATTGACAGCCCTGGAAATACAAGCCCTCAAGGAAAAATGTTTTGGAGTAGTGGAAGGAACAACGCTGTACGTCACCTGGGCGTCAGGGTAATTATTTGCACTAACAGCTGGGTTTTTGTTTTTTTTTTTTTTGCTGGAAAATCAAAAATAGAGACTGTGGGGGTTTGACAGAGCATCTGAGACACTTTCAGGTGGCCAAAGCATTGGGCAAGGATGGAGCTCACCAAGCAACACGCCATCCCTGAGCCACCGAGGCACTCAGGGCTACATTTTGGTGCTTTTAATTGCTTAAATACCCCACTTTTTTCTTTTTTTTTTTTGTTTTGTTTTATAAGCCCTCAAGGATGTTCTTAATTTTGAGCAGGACCCTTCGGCACCTCAGTACAGCTCCTGAGGAAGGCGACTTCTTCACGCACAGGCTGGAAGTTTATGCCGAATGAAAAGCCTTCAGGGTGTACAGAGCTGAGAAAAATATCCTAAATAAATCCCTCCCCACGTCACAAAACAAGCTCTTTTGGGGTTTTTGGGGGTGGTTTTTTGTTGTTTTTTTTTTTTTTTTTCTTGCTAATAGACTACTTCATCCCTTTTCTGCTACTCTGTGCTGTTCGGAATCTTTTCAAAGCGCAGGCTGCGGAGAGCAGAAACACATGTTCCCCCAAATTATGGTCACTACGGGGACCACATCGTCATGACAGAGATAATTTGGGCTCTCTGTGTTCTCGCTGACATGTGTTGGCCAGAAGCAGCCCCACGTGCTGCAGAACGGCGGGCAGGAGAAGGAGGGGGAAGGACATCTGGACCAGGGATGGAAGGGAAGGTGCAGCGAGACGATGGGTAAAGAGGAGGAGAGGAGATGAGTCTCCTCCAGCCTGGTCTATTTGGCTATTCTTTAAAAATCTCAAGGAGTTTTGGGGGGGGAAAAAACCCCAATGAACCCACCCCAATATCCCCACGTTAGATGTTAAGGGAAATTAGGGAGACTAAAGGCCACGTCTCTAGATCCATCCATCTTTATCCATCTCCAGGACTTAGGGGGAGGCCAGGGGTGAGTTTAGGGGGGGTGCTTGGGGGTCACACAGGGGGGCCGTGGCAAGGTATGGCCTTGATCATAGTTTTTTCCCAAGTTGCTCATTAACACCCCCCCCCCAGCTTCAACACTGACTTTGGAGGTGAGGATATATTACGTGGAAAAACAAAACACAGTGGAAAACGGGCACTAAAAGACAGGGAGAACCCTGGGCCACCTCATTTTCTCCCAAAAGGCAGGAGAAAAAAGGAGCGGGTGGAGAGGAAAGGAAACGAGGAGAAAGAAGAAAATGAAGGGAAACCTACAGAAGGAGCCGGGGGGGGGGGGGGGGGGGTGGGAGAGGGGGGGGGGGGGGGGGGGGGGGGGGGCTGTGTGTTAATGAGGAGCAGCTGTTATCCCACCTGAATCCTGGTGGTTTTTTGGCTTTTCCGCATCCCCAGAGCATCCCAGAGCAGCCAGAGACCCTCCGTGCTACCATCCCCAAGGGGGAAAGGGGGGGGCAGGTAAATTGCAGCTGCCAAAAGGTGATGGGGAGGTAAAAAAACCCCATTTTTATATTGTTCACAATGTGCTTTATTTGCTTGTGTCAAACTGTTGGAAATGGGTGGCTTTTTGAACGGGGAATCTTTGTCTCAAACCCTTTTAAACTTTTTTTCAGGACCATCTCCTCCAGAGCCAGGACCTGAACACCCTAAAGAAAACGCAGAGCACATCATTTTAGAGCACTTAAGCTGCTCTTAATTTTTGAGTTTTTTTTTTTAAAAAAAAAAAAAGAGCCCATCTCCTGTATAAATGATTGTGCATAATTCCTATAATTCCTCACATCCATCCATCCACCCTTCCTTCCTTCCTTCCTCCCTCCCCATCCCCGATGCAGATGCAATTAGAAAGGCTTGAGGGATTTTAATTTCTGATGCAGCTGAGGTGGTTTCCCAGCCGTGGCCAACTGTTTCCTATTTGGACCTGAAAAATAAAAGCCTGCCCTCATTAGCACGTCGCGTGCGTGTGAGTCAAAGGTTTTGTATCCTTTCAGCAAAGAAAGAAAGACATTTTGGAAAAAAAAAAACCCACCCCAACCCAAAAAGGCACAAAGTTAGCTCTGTGGCAAAGTTGGTACAAAGTGATGGGCATCAAATGGTCCCCCCGAGCTGCCCCGGGTGGGGAGGTCCTGGGGTGATGCTGAGCATCCCATGGAGGCACGGGCCATGTGTCCACCAAGCCTGGAAATTATTCACTATATCCAGCTGGGATTCACTCCTAAAATTTCCATGGGGGGCTATATATATATATCTCTTTATTTTGGGGGAAGAGGGGATGAGTTTACGTGGGAAAAAAATAACCCTGCCCTTCTCCTTGCCCTGGGTACCAGACTGCAGGGCTTTTCTCTCCCTGCTGCCAGGGATTCCTCTCGCCTTTGATTTTTTTCCCTTTGTTTCTGCTGGTGAGAAGCCAAAAAGCACCAGGGAACCTGTTTCTGATCCATCCCCTCTCTCCTCCCCGCTGCTGGGAGCTCTCGGATCCCCTCCGTGGGGCCAAGAGGCGGCTCCATCAAGGGTTAACTCTTCCACCCGCCTTTTTCACATTTTTCCTCTTTAATATCGCCTCTGAAGAAACAAACAGAGACGAATCCCACCCTCTCCCCGGAGACTCTTTCTTGGCTTGTTCCAGAGAACATGCAAATAATCATTATTTGTCCTATATTTTCTTTCTCGGTGCCTCGTTTCAGCAGCCTTGGGGATTGAGTAAACGCAACGACAGAACGAACAAGGAGAGCAATAAACCCAAATAAATAAATAACTGATAAAACGTGAGTGGGAAGGAGATTAATTAAAAAAAAAAAAAAGGAAAAAAGAAAAAAAAACCCCGACAACATTCCCCCTGTGGCACAAGATGTAGGGGCTGAAAATGTTCGATAAACCAAACACCATGGTGGGACAGACACGGGGCTCCGAGGCTCCACTGAGGCCAGGGCAGACGTCTAGGAAAAAGCCCTAAATCCTCCTCATTCTGGGCAACGAGTCCAAATTTGGGGGGATAAATCCTTTACGGAGAAGTGGTGAGATATTTCACTGCCTATTTTTCCTCATATTAAGGCGCTGTGTGGCCAGTGGGGTGAGGGGGGGGGAGAAGGTTCTGCCCCTCTACTGGGGAGACCTCCCTTGCAGGGCTGTCTCCAGCTCTGAGGCCACCAACAGCAGAAGGACGTGGACCTCTTGGCCAGAGGAGGCCACAGAGATGCTGGGAGGGCTGGAGCTCCTCTGCTGGGAGGACAGGCTGAGAGTGTTGGGGGGTTCAGCCTGGAGAAGAGAAGGCTCCGAGGAGACCTTCCAGCCCCTTCCATTCCCTTAAGAAGGCTTGGACACTGAAAGAGGGGAGATGGAGCTGAGATGTGGGGAAGAACCTCTTTGGGGTGAGGGTGGTGAGAGCCTGGCCCAGGTTGCCCAAGAAGCTGTGGCTGCCCCATCCCTGGAGGGGTTCNNGAGGGGGCTTGGAGCAACCTGGTGTGGTGGGAGGTCTCCTTGTCCAGGGCAGCAAGTGGGACTTGATGATCTTTAAGGTCCTTCTTTCTCTGCTTTCTGTTACATTTTCTGTGCTAAAAGCACGCTGGAGGTTGCTCAGAGCCCACATCTGGGGCACCCCTGGCACAGGTTGGGCTTACCTGAGCTCACATCTGGATGCAGCTGGAATTCCCAAGGTATTTTCACATCTCTTCCCGAAGAGGGGACATCCCGTATTTCTCTTTCCCGGAGCAGCAGATTTGTGTGTGGTGCCTTTCCCTAAATCTCTCCTCTCCCAGCTCCTGGGAGCTGATAATGAAAAACTTCCCGCCGCGCCGGGATTCCAGATTAAGGAAAAAAAACCACAAAAAAAACGCTCCTCAAGGAAGCCGACAACCATAACAAACCCATTTGCTAAGATAACATTATTTCAGCATCGTGGCTCCTTTCCTACACGTGCTGCAGCTCGGATCCTATGGATATTAAGTTGGATATTAAATCGGATATTAAATCACACACACACACACCCCGACCAACAAACCCCCCTCCCCGGAGCGTGTGTGCCCACCCCAGCACATCCCATAGATGATTTGAGCCACGTTCTGGGCTGAACTGGGGACAAATAAGAGGTACCAGGCACCTTTGCCAAGGGGTTTCGGGGGATGCTCTAGGCTGGATGCCACCTGGGGCTCACCCACCCCAAAATGCTAAAGCTCCAGCTCGTCTTGGAAAAGAAAATCTTTTCCTTCACCCTCTTGGCTTGTTCAGCATCAACATCTGCGGGGTATAAAGGGGTCAGGAGTGTTTGGACAGGCTTTGCAGGCTGCGCTTCCATGTTTACTCACATCGGGCTTGTTTAAAACCCATTTGAGGGGAAAACAAACGTGTGCGGTTTTGTTCTGACTCAGGGCAATCTGACATCCCCCCCTCCATCCCCCCCCCCCGCCTTCCTGTCCCCCCTCAAGCCCAGCATTGACTCATTTTGGGGACGGCAAGGCAAGGAGGGCTCTCAGCGGTGCTTATATCAGGGGGGTAATTAAAACCGAGAGGAAAATGAATGGTGCAGGGGAAAAAAAAAAAAAGGTTGATGTCACCCCTGTTTATACCAGTTGGCAATGAAATCTCTCCCATCTCAGGGTTAGGAAGGAGGACAAGATGGGAAATTATGCTCGAGGGCTCAGCTCTTGGGGCTGGATTCAAAAAGCCATGAGCATCCCTTAACCTGCAGAAAGCAAAGTCCACAAATCATAGAATTATAGAATCATAGAATGGTTTGAGTTGGAAGGG
>BJBW01013321.1:0-21647 GCA_004320125.1 Scolopax mira | reverse complement strand
ACCACCCTCACAGCAAAGAATTTCTTTCTGGTGTCTAATTTAAATCTCCCCTCTTCCAATTTAAAACCATTACCCTTTCTGTCACTGCACGTCCTGACCAAGAGTCCCTCCCCAGCCTCATAGATGACACAATTCTCCCATAAAGAGTGTGGGAGAGAAACAGGAGGGAAATAAATATATTAATGGAGAACTTCTAGACATGGAATTACAAATTGGGATGCTCCTGAGCTTTCAGCTGAGAGTAGAGGAGCTTAATAAATGTGCCTTATCCTTAATTGTGCAATGAAGCCTAGGAAGGAATAAAGCAGGGGTCTGATTGCACGTGATGGTGAGGGGCTGGTTTCCCAGCAGGATGTTTTTAAGGCCGAAGGATGGTGGGAAGCCCATGGGTGGGTTGGATGGGTCAGCCTGGGACTTGCATCGCTGCAGGAGGAAGGGAGATTCCTCTGGGAGAAGGGAGATCAGGAGCCCCTTTTCTTCAGAAATCTACGTACCGCAAATAGCCTGGGAAGGAAGTTGCTCAGCAGATGGGATTTAGGCCCTTTCGGGAAGCTTTGGAAGCTTTCCGTCTCTGCTGCTGGGAATCCATCATGGGAATCTGATCCCGGGAGGATGCAAAAGCTTCTTGGGTAGCTTGGGAAATCCTGAGTTATGCCTTGCCCTGAACCTTGGCCGGGAGCCCAGCTCTGATCTTGTTCCATTTGGCCATGCCACTAAGCCCCTTCCCCAGACCTCCATCTCTAGACCTTGCCCTGTTACATCCAGCTCTTCAAGGCCACCCCGAGTCCCACAGACCGGAGCCGGGCAGATTAAATGACTCCAACCAGCCACTTTCTGTCCCAAAGCCACACGCTCAGCCCCTTGCTTCTTCAAAGGCTTCTTGCAATCCAAGCCAACGTCCTATCTGCTCTCATCAAAGACTTTCCCAGTGTCTTCTCCTGGCACGGGTGGCTTCTTCCAGCCTTTTCTGGATGTCCCCTTTCCTGGGGACATCTTGGACTCATCAGCATGATCCCAGCCCCCTGTCATTGCACAACCCAGGTCGAATGCCAAGACCTGGGAACCGGATGGCATTGCCTGCACAATCCTCACGGGCAACTTATTTATCTCCTCTGTGGTCCCTTGAGCAACTCTTATAAAACCTCACCTCCAGCAATGCCCAGAGAAACAGGCCGTGGCCGCTCAGATTTCCCCAAATGTCAATGTTTTGATGAGGAGAGAAAAAAAAAAGGGGGGGTGAATTTCCCATCCGGTGAAGGCTGTGGGGATTCTGTGGTCCAAGCTGGGATGGGAGAGTGGATGTACTTTGGTGCTGTCTCAGGCAGCAGGAAAGCTCACGGAGAGGGGTGAGGCTGAATCCAAGGAGATCCCCACTGGGGTTTCCAACTGTAGAATTTATAAATCTTTCCTTTTTTCCCCCCTCCCTGCTATCTAAACCGAAAGACAGCACCTCATCAGGTCATGATCCAGGCACCACGAGGTCCAAGAGGCAGCAAAGCATCCTCGTATACAGTGTCTCCAGCAAAGACTTAGGGGGATTGATCACCAGGATGGGAGTTTTCCAAGCTCTGTGACATTTTGGGGATCAACACAACCCACTGAGCTCTGTCCAGCTCGTTCTTTTGGGTTTATTTTGAAAAAACCCCAACACCTTAGTTTCAAACCTGCTTTGCAAAATTTTGCCACCTCCTAGCTCCCCGTGAAGGAGGGAATCAGGGGTTGGGTAGAGCGTTTGGTAGGTCCCAAGCCTTTGTGGGTCCCAAATCCGGGTCACGGGATCCCAACTGGGATAAGGGTGTGATTTTGGGTTGTGCTTTAAGCATCTCTGGAGGGAGAGGAAGGTAGGTTGCCCCCCCCTGTCATGGTGCCTCCCCAGAGCATTGTTTTTCTCTCTCAAGTGCTTAATGGCTTGTGTTTACGAGATTTAAAAATATTTATTTGGGGAAGAAGGGGCAGGGAGAGGGGACACAGCTTGAAGGTTTTATAGGCCTGTTTGGGAAAGAGGCTTCTATAAAAATAACATGGTATTAGAGATAAAGTAAAATACATAAAAAAAGCAGGCAACCAACCACCCAGCACTGAGTAAAAACAAAGGCTCTGCATGACCCTGAGGATGGAGTCGGATGATGGAGACACCTCCAGGAGCTGGCTCCTTGGAGTCTCTGCTCCCATGTCGTGGCAGGGGGTGGGGGTTTTATGTTGTTATTTGAGTTTTCCTCAACAGTTCACCATGCTTTTTACAAGTTCCTAACTTGCAGATTAGCTTTTCCCCCCTGAGAACAGCGGTTGCTGGGAGGAGGGAGGTTTGGGGGTGATGGCTGATGGCAGCAGATCTCCGGGGACAAAAGCTCAGCCGAAAACCCAACAGGGACTGCTGGAGAAGAGCAGGAGGAATTTCAACAGCAGCAGCCTGGACGCCGGCCGGTCGGCCTCTTGCCCATTAGAAATATGAAGTGCTAATTCCCTTCTCCCCAGGGGCCCGGGGCCAGCGTGAGCTGGGGTTATCGGCACGGGCAGGTCACCCTCCAGAAAAGGCCACTCAAGGAGGGGGGACAAGACTGAAGGCACGGCCAGTTCAGCTCTTTTGGCTTCATTTTTAAAGGGCGTTTTGTTTCTCGGCCAGAAAAGGGAATAACTCAATGACGTCCATCACCCTGAGAAAGGAAGGCCTGTGCCCTGCCACCATAAGACCCTTTTTGTGCTGCCGTAGGTCGTCTTGGTGTGACGATGCTCCAATGTACACAGTCCATGCATTGTGCCAGGCGTTTCCGAGGGCACATGGGGGACCCAGGGACACCATGGAGCCCTCTCCGTTGGCAGGAGCTCCTCGGGTAATCAATGGGATATTGTCTGCTAAGAGCACCAGGCAGCTCAGAGCAGCTTGGAACAGTGGTAGACAGGTCAAGAACATAAAGATGACCCAAGAGTCTTGCACTTGTGCTTTTTAACACTACGTATTTTGCTTTAGTTCCAGCACACCTGGAATTTATGACCTGCCAAGCACCAATATTCAATAGCAAAGCCCGGCATGACATAACAAAAGAGCTCAGGGTACAAGAGACATCATCTAGCCCAGGAATGGCAAAGACTCTGGGGTGGTAAATCACAGAATGGTTGGGGTTGGAAGGGACATTAAATATCATCTCATTCCAACCCCCTGCCCAGGGCAGGGACAGTTCCCACTACACCAGGTTGATCCAAGCCCCCTCCAACCTGCCCTTGAACCCCTCCAGGGATGGGGCAGCCACAGCTTCTCTGGCCAACCTGGGCCAGGCTCTCACCACCCTCACACCAAAGAAGTTCTTCCCCACATCTCAGCTCCATCTCCCCTCTTTCAGTGTCAAACCCTTCCCCCTCCTCCTATGGCTCCCCTCCCTGATCCAGAGTCCCTCCCCAGCTTTCCTGGAGCCCCTTGAGGTACTGGAAGGGGCTCCAAGGTGTGGCTCAACGCTTTGCTTGGCCTCCGAAAGAAGAAAGACTGGGTTGTTGAGGTTGATGAGGTCCTCAGATCCCCCACAGCTGAGCCCGGGGGGGTGTATGATTAAAGGATGGGGGTTTTTCAGCAGATATCCATGAGAAGGAGGAGGCAACGTCAGTATGGAGCAGCTCCACTCTCAAATTCCTGCTTCATCCACATGGTATGATGTTCCCCTGCTCGAATTCCTCATGTCTGCTGAGAACACATCTGACTTCTATCCCCAGCACGTCTGGACGACTGGCTAGCGAAAACAAAAAGTTGGGAGGATGGAGATAAGATTTCTGATGCTGGAAATCCTTTTCTCCCCTCGGTCCTGGGGGCCACCTGCAGCACAGAAGAAATTCTCCGTGAAAAATCCCAGGTTTCTCCAAGACTCCAAGGAGAACACTGCTTTCCTGCCTATCTCGCAAGGCATCGATGCTTTGCAGATGAAATCTCCCTCCGTGCCCAGCACGCATGACTTCTTTTTGGGGGGTGTGTGTGTATCTCGGCCCCACCAAAGGGCCGTGAAACCCGGCCATAAACAATGAGTCAGTTAATCCAAACCATGCAGCAGCAAAAGGCTGGAGGTCAACCCAGTGCACGGTCCCAGTCTGCTGAAAAGCAGAACTGCATCTCCAGCAAAACCAGTAACCATCGGCCCTCCCACCAGTGGGACAGAGCTGGTGGTCACCCACCTGGGAGATGGTCCCGGGGGAGGTGGTGGCTTCTCCCATCCCCTGGAGAGCCTCGTTTTACAGATGGATCAGCTTCTCTGTTCTCTTGGTGCCCCATCCCTCTTCCTTTGGGGGTTATTTCCATCCCCACCCCGCTGGGTCCCCCTTTTCCTTCATTTTCCCCCCTTTTTCTCTCCAAAAGGCCTGGCTGGGAGGCGCTTCCAGAGATGAAAACCCAACCTCCCGCCAGCTGCCAGCTCTGCCTTTGGCCCATTGCTCCGCTTTCATGTTTGACTCTAATCCCACAATTTATACAGCAAAAAGCTCCTTTCTGGGCCAAACCCAAACCTCTCAGGAACCTGCCAGAAACCTCAAGCTTTTCCTAAGCCCCTCCAAAGAGTTTTCCTGCCTCCATCCCCTGCACCTGCTGCACCAGCTGGTCCATCCTGGGGTGGGACGGGGACGGGATGTCCTCTGGGTGTCCCCCCACATCATCCTATCTCACCATCGTCCCCAGCTGCTTGGCAGGGACTGCTGCAAACGCTTTGCTTGCATCAAAGCTGGCTGCTCCCCAGGTTGATGGGACCACGCTGCTGTTCCTGGCCATCTGAGCACCAGCCCTGTCCCCAAAAAAATGGCATTTCCACCCTAAGTTGTTGCCCCAATTTATTTACCTCATGGCTCTTCGCAGGCTGGAGCATCCTTTGAGGGCTGGGGGTCACACGGCTGGTTCCTGGTCCTCATGTCTGGACCCTACAGGAGGTTTGGGTCTAAAGGAGTCCCTTCCTGCAGGCATCTGAGAGTGGTGAAATGCTCACTTGAGGCTGGAAAAGTGAAGAAATTCAATGTCAGAGTCAGCTTCTGAGGGACATCAGGACAACGTGGGAGGAGATGTGCAAGGGGTGGGTTACGGGGGGCAAGGAGGGAGCAGGGACAGGGATCCCAGGCAAAGGGATGTCCAAGAAAGTGCCAGCAGGTAGGTCACGGAGAAGTGGGAGAAAGAAAAACACTCAACTCCTGCCCCTGAGGCCACTAGTGGCCTTTCACATTTTTCCATTTGCAGGTGAGAAAACCCAAAGCAGCTGCTGCCTTGGTTCAGGGATGGAAGCAGAAGACCCACGGGAGATACAGGGAACGGCAGGATTTGGAGTTTTATCTCTCCCAGACAACACCGGGAGATTCTTTTGAAACTGAATTGCAGCATCTTTTTTTCATATTATTTTTCCCCTCCTATATATGTTTCTTGAACAAATAAAAGCCTGGGGATGCAGGGACCGGGATCTGAGACGCTGGTGTTTCAACTGAAACCAAAAGGTGCTTTTCCTTATTAATGCCACGATGCACTTGAAATAAAGTTATCACGATGCTCCAAACTCTGCCTCAGCTTCCTCTCTTTGTGGCGGCACTTTCGGTGCAACAAAATGCTTTTTCATCCTCTTTCTCAACAGCCTTTTGGGACCCCTTCATCCCAGTGAGGAGGATGCAAATTTTTGAGCACCATCTGCTGGCACCTTATTTATTAACTCACTATTTACTCCGATGAGACACTTTTATATTTTCCTAATGATAACACCTCTCCCTCTGGTCTCGCTCATCCCTGCAGCATCACAGAGGTTTTTTGTGGGTGTTAAAGAAGGGCAGAACCTAAAATGTAAGTAAAAGGTGGGGTAAGGAATCACAGGATCTTCGTGGTTGGAAGGGA
Source organism: Scolopax mira (assembly GCA_004320125.1). Lineage (NCBI taxonomy): Eukaryota > Metazoa > Chordata > Aves > Charadriiformes > Scolopacidae > Scolopax > Scolopax mira. The sequence continues at coordinate 15,811 of BJBW01013321.1, read as the reverse complement.
CCTTTGAGATCATTGAGGCCAACCATAAAAACAAAACCAAAACCAAAACCCCAAAGACACAAACAGACACAACCCAACAATCTTGGGCACTAGAGCACACCCTGAAGTGTGTCCTCTGGACACGTGAGATTAAACCCAGGAGATCTTGCAGGTCTTTACCAGCAGGATTCGGGACCCCAATCGAAAAGAAAAAAAAAAAGGACATAAGGCTGTTTCCTCCTGTTCAAATCACCTGAATATTTCAAGCCTTCTCCAAGGCCAAATCCAGTGATTTCAGACTGGAGTTTGCTGCTTGGTAATTCCTCCCAGCAGCTGGTTCCATCCATCTCTGGGCACAGGCACGTAACTCAAGCCTCTGACAAGTGTTGATTTACGGCTTGGGCTACTAAATCAGCAGAAAATCATCGTGGTGCTGGCTAATATTCTTCCACACACGAAGGGAAGGTTCGTGGGAACCCCATCACACTCCTTTTAGGGAGACACGCTCCTATGGACACGGCTCCTGCCACCCTGGTGTCGCTGCAAAGGGGGTGTCCAAAGCCAATCCCTGGGATACAGGGGATGGAGATGGTGGGAAATGAATCCCAGGGTGTTTTTTTTTTTCTGCTGTGGAGGCAATTTGAGCATGTGCTCCCTCTGGGAGCTCAGAGTGGGCTTACAGGGAGCCTCAGTGGCCCAGAGGCAATATTATTATAGGGATTTAAGCGTGGGGTATATATGTTTAAGCAGCGGTCCCAAAGGCTTGGAGCACATCCTCCAGTGTAAATCCATGTGAGATCCAACCCCCTCCCTCTTACTGAGGAGGAAGCAGAGGGTAACGATGCCCTTTAGGTGAATTAAATGAGTGGTTCATGTTATAGGGGGTGAGGCTGGAGCGGTGTAAATGAGCCAGGGTCACCATTTTCCCAGCATGGACGTCTCTCCTGTGTGCTGCTCTGCTGGCCAGGACATGGAATGTGAAGTTTTCACGACTTCAAAGCCCCTCTCTTCCAGTCTGGGCTATGCGATCCAAGCCAAAGTGCAGCCCCCAATTCATCATCCCAAAAAAGGGATGTTTGTGTATTTGTGGAAAATGACAGATTGGAGAGACCCGGAGCTGGAAACCAGATGCTTTCCCAAGGAACTCAAAGGGCTGAGGATTTAGAAAGGCAGGAATGTAGAAAGAGCCTGTGAAGAAAACATCGTCGTGGCTACTGTCTTGAAAAACACTGATCCTTGGCTTCCCATGGAGCTGGGAATGGTGGCATCTCCATGAGCATCTCAGGACATCTTCTATGGAGGAGACAAGGGAGATGAGGTGACAGGGCTGAGGTCACAGAGTAAATCAGTGCTGGAGAGGAAACTAGCAGCTCATCATCCCTCTAGACAAGAGAAGGTTCTTTTTCGGTTCCCAACTGTTTCACCTTATAAAAGAGTAAGTCCTTAAGGGGGGCCAGAAAGCCCAAAGAAACTGCAGAAGTCAACATTTGCCATCACTGAGAGCTCACTCCCTTCCCAAACAAATATCCTTCAGAAAGGGTAGATGTCTAACGAAAATATTTGGTTTTTTGTAAATATTCTCTTCATCACACACTCCCACTCGTTCCTCCCCGATCGAAAGTAAAAGGCAAAGCACAGAAGAGCCCAAGCCCATCCCAAAGCCCTGCCAAGGCAGGAAAGCACGTGGTGGTTTCATTCCCGGCTTGGATTTCTTTCTTTCCCTTCCTTTTTTTCTTTAATTGTTTGGATTTGGTGACAAGCAGGAAAAGCTGAGCTTGGTAGAGCTGGCAATCCTCCATGAGATGTGATGTCAGTGCCTCCCCACCGCACGGGGCACCTGAGGAAAAAGCTTTTCCATCAGGGATCCAGCAAAGGATGTGGCTCTGGCCATCACTGGGGACACATTCCCAGTGGGATGGGGACCAAGAACTGGGCAGGGTGTCCACAGTTTGACAAAACTGCTAAAAACAAGCAGGGAAGGCTGGCCTGTAACAATAAAGACTAGTCCCTGGGTGGTAGTAAGGAATGGGGGAAATTGCTTTTTTTTGCAGCTTTTTGGAGGTGTTTCTCAACCTTGAGGCCGGATCAGTTGCCGCCTCCCGGCTCCCACTGGCCCACAGGGGCTGGAAAACCAGGATATTTTGTTGCCCTGTGCGTAAGAAGGAGTCTTTGCACCAAAGAGAAACGTTCTCTGTTCCCAAAAACCCGTGCAAAGAATCCCCTTTCATCTCATACGTTGCCATTGATCACCAGAGCCAGAAATAAATGAAACTCCTCCCTGGGGAAATTCACTTTTTGTCTCCAAAAATTGTGAAAATTTTCATTATTATTCTTGTTATTCTCCCCACACACACCCCCTCCCTTAAAATGATCCTTTGAAAACGCCTCTGGGTTTTGATTCAAAGAAGAAGAAAAAAAAAAAAGCCCCCGCTGTTGATTGTGCAAAACGGGGGGGAAATGAAAAAAAAAAATAAAAAAAATCATTTCTATTTTTGAAAGCTGGATTAATTTCAGCCAAAGATGGGGAAGAGAATTGAAACAGGATCCACGGCCATTGGAAAGGCTTAAGAGAGCTCCGAAGAGTCTGCTGACAAGGGAGTATTAGCCTGTTGACACCTTTCAGATGCAATGAGTGGGACTCGCTGCTAAAATACAAATAAGCAGGAGGGAGGAGGATGGAAAAGCCCTTGAAGTGATGGGTGATGGGAAAACACGGATCCAGAAGAACATCCCAGCCTGAAACCACTCATGGGCTGGGATCTGGGGCGCTTCCACCTTACCCCAAGCTTGGAAGAAAGGGGTAGTGGGGAAAAGAGTGTAAAAGATAAAAGGATTGGGAAAAGCACCGCTTTTTAATATTGAATTTCCTTCTTTGAGTGGGAGCTGCTTTAATAATATGCACAAGGAGCACATAGTGCCCTGAAATATTCCCAGAGAACGAATAATATGCAATAATATTCGCAGAGCATTTATTTGACTAATTTCCCCCAGTGTTTTTGGACTGAGATCTAACAGCCCTGCAGCTTAAAGGGGAGACAGATCCCCGTTTGACTTCCTTGGGTCTGGATCAGGAGCCCCCATTAAATGACATTTTAATGTGCTGGCTACTCCAGGAACCTCAGCAAGACTAGAGTGTCCCTAGGACATCTTGCTAACCCCACCAGGTGGCCCTGGTGTCCTCCCCAGCCCACCCTTCCCCATCCTCCTGTCATCTCTAAATGCCCTTTTGGCAGCTCCCAGCACCCAGTCCTTGAGCCCTGCGTCACCTCGATCTCCTCCAGGTCCAGCTCCATCCTGATTTTGGTGACGGGGTCCACCAAAACTGAGTTGTTTCACACTCAGGTCCTGTCTCGCACGGGAGAAGCACATCCCAATGTCTCTGCACATCCACGAAGAGCTGGGCTTGTTCCTCTTCCAAATCATGGAGCCACCTCTTGGAGCACTTGGTGTCCTCAGCCGAGCTTCTTGAAGTGAAGAATCACCATGAATTAACCACGTATTAAGAGGTTTGTTTACTGCAATAGCATAAATCAAGGCTAAATGCATTCTCTTCCCCCCCCCAAACCTGCTGGGGGTACCACTCTGCAACCCCAGCCCCCCAAAGGTGGAGCAAGATGCCACCTTTTTCTTTCTATAAAGAAACCTGTTGACGTGTCTTGCAGGAAAAGCCCAGACTGGTGGGAAGGGACCTTGGCACATCCACAGCCTGACACCTCTTGGGTTTTTTTGGGGGGGTCAGTTGGACTGAGAAAAGGGGACAGTGAGGCTGTTTGGTGGGCATTGATGGGACTGGGTGGCAGTCCCATCCTCACCCACGTGTGTCTTGGAGGGCAACAGGTCCGAGCACTCCATAAGCCACCAGAGAGTGGAGATTTCTAGGTAAAGCAGCAGGACTTTGCACTTTGCTTTGTTTTTCCAGCTGGAAAGAGAAAGAAAAGGGGACGTTCCCACAGAGGAAACACCATATTTACTTTTTGTTGTTGTTGTTGTTATTGTTGTTGCTGCTGCTTTTTATTATTGTGGCAGAGCTGAACCGTACCCAGTCACTTCAGCTCTCTCCAGTGCAGGATTTTCCCACTTTCCGGTAAACTGAGGGTTGCCATGGAGAGGGCCGAGACAAGCCAACTGCAAAACATTGGAAACTACACCCAAACTCACCGCAGCCATATCAAACAGTTAATTAGAAAGGCCCTCCATGTGTTTCCCATTCCCTGGAATGGTTTGAATCAATGGCCCCGTGATTTATCACCTGTTTTCTGCGCGAACGGTTCAGCTCTGCTCTCGTGCATGTGTTGGGAAGGGGATTTGTGCCGTAGAATCAAGGAGGGAAAGGAGATATTAAGGATTTTTTTTTTTTTTAAAAAACAAAACCAACCAAAAACCCAACCCAATCATCAAATAACCCATTCTGCCCCTTGTCCCAGTATAAATCTCCCGCTGGAATGATACGCTTTGGATCTTGATGGGATTTCTAGCCCTTGGCAAGGAGAGAGCTTTTTGCCTTGCTTTGATTTTGGAGGGTGGAAGATCGCAGCATTCCCGGAGCGGTGTTAGACCGTGCCCAGATGGAAATTCAGACCAGGGTTTTCCCTGGTTTCCAGGGTTTTCTTGGGGCTGTTTCCTTTCCCACTGGGCGGGTGGGTGGGAAGCACGGAGGGGAGAGGAGAGAAGGAGGGAGAAGAAGAAGAAATCCCAACTTCCCATAAGGTCTCCTCTTGCTGTGTGAGGTTGTCCACCTGTGATGGTGGCAGAGGTGCTTTGGTGGCTGGGAAGTCCACTTGGAGATGGTGTTAAGCAGGGAGCAGAGTCCATCCCCTCCATCCATCTGTCCAAAGACACAGCTCTTCTCCAGCCCATGGTTGCCCACTAGCCTTTCTTGGGTGCCACCTCCTTTTGGTGGCTCCTCCACTGCCCCAGTGTCCCATGGCCACCATGAATCATTGGGAAAGCACCCAAAAAGTGTCATTCCTGAGCCTGCTGCATCCTCCCCATCCCCCTTCTTCGTTAGGCAAGGGGGGGATGTCTCGCCTTGCGTGCAAGCTCTTCAGGGCTGGGTTGGTTCCTCCTGTGGGGACAGCCCTAGGATCCAAAAAAGGCAGGGAGAAGATGTCTTGGAGGAGATCCCTCCAGCTCTTCCCCAAGCTGGCTGACCTGGTTTGATCTCTGACACCTCCTCTCCCAACCCCAAGCAGCGTCTTCCCGATGGGATTCTCCAGCCAGGATCATCCCAGACGAAGGCGGCGTTATCAGAGCTGGTCATTCCCCCCCTTCATCCCCGCTCCAGTGAAGTCTTCTGGCTGGGATGATTGGAAATCCTGCACATTTATCTAACCCCCCGCCTCTTCTCCTCCTTCCCCCCCCCTCCCCAAACCAGCTGTTGGCCTGAAAGGTGGTTGCTCCTTCCTGCGATCCACATTCCACCTTTCCTGCCAAGACCGGGGGAAGAGAAGGAATAAAAAGTTGCTTTCCTATCATTAGCAGATGATTGAAAAACCTTGCAGCTCCCTCCCCCCCAGCCAAGCAGGAGAGATACCAGCCCCTTCAAAAGAGACCCAAAAGGCTGGGTTTGGGGACAAAGGTGACATCTAAGAGGGCGGGAAATGGAGGTTTGTGTAGGATTTCACAGAGGAGAAGGAGTCTCTCTACCCAAGGGGAAACTGAGGCAGCGACAAGTGACCTCAGCGGAGCAGAAGTGCATCAAAATTGTCATTTATCCACACCCCTCCATTCCCACAACGAACGTTAAAAACGGAGTGGTTGAGCTTGAGCTCAATTTGCTCTGTTTTGCAGCCTGTTTTGGTTTTGCCCCAATTCTGGCCTTGCAGGGGTGACCCTGAGAAACTGTGAAAAACCCACCGATGTCTCATTTTGGGGCTGCAGGATGCTCTTTCCAGCCTCGGGCTGCCAGCAAGAGCCAGCTCCCCTCGTCATTTTTGGGTCCCTCTGATGAAAAGGGACCTTTTTTACCTGTTCCCCCAGCAGGAGGGAAGAAAAGGGCAGAGTAATTTGCAAGGCAGGAGGGGAAAGCAGCTTGGAAAGAGGAATGAGCTCTGCAAAGAAGTGCTGCGAGGAGAAGCACCTTGGAGAGGAAGGATCCCAGCTACAGATGTGAGAGGGAAGGATCCAAGAGAATCCAGCTGGGATCCGGCTCAAGTGGGCGGCTTTTCATCAGCTCCCTTCCACGACAGCCCCTCTTCAAACACAGATTTAAAGCCCAATCCCTCTTTCTTTTCCAAATCCAGCTTCGAGTCTCACCTCTTCGTCATCCCCCTTTCGAAAATGTGGCCATGGAGCATTGCAGCATCTTTTCCCAGCGAGGTTTTGCATCAGGTTGCCTTAAATTCCTTCAGTCTTACCCATTTTTGGGTCTCCCAGGGCTCCGCCAGCACTGCGTGAATCAAAAAGAAACCAGAGCTGCCAAAATTACAATCCCAGGGGCTGGCAACAGGGTGTTTGTCACCCCCTGCAACCCGCAAGAAATAATGAATGTGGAGGAGCAGAGCCAGAACTTCCTTTGCCTTTACACAAGAGGGGGGGAAAAAAGAAACAACCCAACAATCTGCTTAAAAAAAATAAATAATTAAGAGCTAAACCTGCTTGATCTACAGGCCCCGGCGCGATGGTAATGGGTATTGCTGGCCAAAATTGCCTGTGCTGGACCAGAGCCTTGTGATGTCAGGCTGTGAAGTAGCTTCAATTAAGGATAATTATCCGGGTGAATGCAGGGCACGGGCTACATCCCTCCCTCCTCAGGGTGATGTGGTGAAGGGCAGGAGGCAAGTCCCCATTTTGGGAGTCTGGGTTATGCTGCTTTTCCATTTATCAGGGAGACTCTGTGGGTTTGGGTTTGGTTTTTTGGTTGCTTTTTTTTTCTTTTTGCATTTTATTATATTTAATGGGGTATTATTATTTTTTTTTCCTCGCCAGCTGTTTGTTTGAGAAATTTCTCCCAGGGGGAGCTTCTTTTGACCGCTGGGTTGCCAGACAGAATGACATCAGACAGACGCTCGGAGGAATGATAAAAAGGCAGAGCTTTATTTCTTAATAACAGTCTCTCTGGCAAAACATGGAACGAAGTTAAACGGGCCTGGGGAGCACCACAGACCCCGATGCTGCTTGGGGTATGGGGCAGGGGAGAGGAGGAGGAGGCTGCTCTCCCCAAATTAGGGCAGCAACACCCCGGAGTAACTGCTGAGGTGCCATATTTTTCTCCAAAGCAAAGGAAAAAGGGGCAGCAGAGGATGCTAAGCCAAGAAGATGCTCATGTCTTGCTCTGTCCTGGTCATCCCTGATCATTTCACAGGGAAATCACGCACGTCTCTACCCTGATTTTCTATTTATTTTCTATTTATTTATTCCTGGCACTGTGGTGGTGTTAGCGATTTCTCCAGCAGCCACTGGGACTGACGCCCCCTCCAAGAAATGGCACCAGTTTAAGAAAACCCAAGCCTTTATTTGCAAATCCTGTGCCTCGAGCATCTCTCAGCCTCATCCCTCGCCCCCGCCATGATTTGACAGAGGTTTTAGCCAAGGATATCCTTCCAAAAGAGCTCTTGACAGCTTGGCTTGCTTCAGCAGCTCACTCCTGGGTGGGTTTCTGCTTTGCCCCCCTCCTCAAAAAACCACTTGCCCCCACTTGTGACCATTCCACCCATCGCTCTCTTGATGTTCTCCTCCCTAGCAAAGGTTTTCTTGTGTTTCCACACACCGGGGTCATGAGTATGTGTTGAAGTATAACACGTGAGGCACTGCTTACCTGTTTATTTTGAATATTTTCTTCTCCTCTGGGGCCAAGCCCCCAGGGATGTGCCTTCAAGAGGAGGAGGTCTCTGCTCAGGGTGTTTCACAGCTCCTGAGCCCATTTCACAGCATTTCTGCCAATTCCTGCCACTCTCTTCCTCATACCAGCATCTGAAAGCAAGAGTTTAACAAGAAGGTCAGATCCTCCCCTTTTGGAGATGGGCAGAAGAGCAGGAAAATAAGTGATCAAAAGTTCACAGTTCCCTCAACACCCGACTACAGACGTTGCAGAAATCCCAAGGTTCCCAGTTAAAGCCCCAGCAAAATCTGAAACTAAACTAAAAGCCACCAAAAAGCTGTCGTTACATCTGGCTTTCAGTTTCTTCTCCCTGCCTTCTCTTTATAAGTTGCTCATAAATTCTTGGGATAAAGTTCCTTTTGGGCTAAAGTTTTCTATGTTTGGATACTCCTCAAAAGCTCTTTAAAAAAAAAGGAAAGAAAAAATAGAAAAAAAAACTGAGAAAAGGGGTCTGCTAATTCACATATTTTGTCGTGCAAAAATACTGTCTTTCCACCACTTTGCCCCAACCCCCTGATCAGGTTGGCCAGACCACACCAGTATCAAACTGGGATAAGGTGGCCAGAGGGGTTTGGGAGACCAGTGGTGGGAGAGGACTGGGATCTCCTTCTTCCCAGCCCCTTCCTCCTGGCACTTTTGCAGAGAAAAAAGCCAGATTATTTTCTTTACAGCTCCTCTCCCACGGCTGTTCCCTGCCCTGCGCCACCGCGGGATGCAATGCAGAGCTGACACGGGGTTTGCAGGCTGGGTGAGGAGGGGTGAGAAGCTAAAACAATTTGAGGATAGCATCAGCTAGGGAAAAAAAAGACAAAAAAACCTCATTCTGAACTCCCATAAGCATATACGGTCCCCTATATGCTTGTATTCCCCCCCCAAAGACCCTGCTTCTTGACAACATGCGAAAGGTGGTGTGTAAAAAGGCTAAAATCTCACACATTCAGGGTGAATTTATGCCCTCGCCTCCTCATGAGGTGGATGAGATGGTTTCAGCTCTTGTGTGAGCATCCTCCAACAGCGTGGGAATGTCAGAGGACTTTCCCTTCTCTATCTTCCTTTGCTGTGCTCTTATAAGCAGGTTGTTGTGGAGAAATCCTGAAGAAAAACCAGTGAAAACAAGGCTGTAAATGAATATTTTCCCTCTCCTCTATGCTTTTTTCTTTTTTTTTTCGTGACCTGAATTACTTGGGGGTGGTAAGAAAACACCATGCAGCCAGCAGGAAGATCAAAGGGGGGATTGCCCAGGGTGGGAGCCCTCCCTTCACCCAGGAGAGGAACAGGGAGCCAGTTGTCAGCCCAACACAGGAGATCATTTTCCATTCATGGTCAGGGGACCATTGTCTGGGCCATAATGGCCATCCCCAGCCTGGGGCAAGCCGGTGGTACCATGCTGGGGTGGGTGTCCTGCCCTTGGGGACGGTGTCCATGAAGACAAGGGATGCAGTGTGGTCAGGGGAGGAAGGGGACACACGTGTTAATTCAGACCCTACAGAGCGGGGTTTGTAGGAGTCTTGTGTTTTCTGCTTTTATTGGGGTTGATGCTTTCCTCCAGGCTGAATTCCCACTTTTCTGGTCAAGCCTGCAGAACATGGACACCCCAGTTTAACATGTAACACGAAAAAACACAGCACTGGAGTGAGTAAATCCACCAAAACTTAGTCCTGATAGATTCATTGGACTGAGTTTCTCTTCCAGTTTCTTCAGGGGCACCTGCAGGATTCAAGAACAGTGACATGAATCAGGATTTCTCCACTTGAGGGCAACTTTGGGAAGGGTCTTCGCGTAATTTAGGTCTCGCTTAGATGACTCTGCCTCATCTACATACAGGTGCCTTAAAGAAGCTGAAAAATTGTGGATTTCTCTCCATGCTTTGGAGATGGAGCTTTTTGGAGAGAGTGGAACTGTTTTATCCCCTCGAGGATGCTCTCAAGGATACACCCAGAAATGTCCTGGTAGTTAAATTAAGGTCCTTAACTTAAATTAAGGTCCATTTACTTTCTTTGGTACCTTCCATGAGGCTTCACCCTTTGGGGTTAATAAATCTGGATCTGAGAAAAAAAACCCCAACAATAAAAAACCCCAAACACAAAAACCCCTAAAGCTGGGGGGATAAAAACCCAATCAGACCCCAGTCCTCATGCCCAAGAAAGCAAACCCCTGCTGCTAAAAACCATCTGGCTCCAGCCAGGATGGACGCTGGGCTGCAGGCAACTGGCCTCACGTCAAAGAGATGATCATGAGAGGTCTTGGAAGAGCTGGAGGGGCTGGAAATGTCCCTGGAAGAAGCTCTGCGGGGTGGGGAAGGCCAGCGGGAGGGTGGGACAGCAAAGGCTTCTTCCAGGGAAAGAGCCAGCTGAGATTATTACACGTAGCCCGTCGTGATTTCCAACAAAAAGGGGACTGGGAAGGCTGGGGTGAGAAACAGGCTTTCCTGGAAAGTGTGTGTGAGGGGGGGTCTGGATGGCTGTAATCTGGACAATCCTTTGCCCACGTGAACCCCCTTCTGCTTTCTCCCCCCCCTCTACTCCCAATTTTCCAAAGAGGTGGAAAGGTCCCCTCTGTGCCTGAGGGGAGGGGGTGGGATGGGGTTACACCATCCTCCAGCTCCACACCCCGGCGGGAACGGAGCCCAAAAAACTCGAAAAACTTAAAAGAACCCCCAGATTTCTCCACGTCAGCAGGGAGAGCCCCCCGAAAGGAGCCGGGTGGCCAACGCGTGCTCCTCAAATCGGCGATTCCTGGATCCAGAGACGTTGCCCAAGAGTCAGGCTATTTGCCCAAGAGTCGGGTTATTAATAACTGCAGCAATAATGCTTAACACGTGGACCCTGCCTATGGCTGCCCAGCTGCCTTTCCCTCATTAACCACCTAATTAACTGATAAGGGAAGGAAGCGGGGAATGGCTTTTTCCAGCCGGAGCCACAATGCGAGACGAAGGACACAGGACACTGAAATTTAGCCCCCTTCCCCCCCACCCCCCTTTTTTTTTTTTTTTTCTCCTCTTGCCAAAACAAGCAAGCAAACAAAATATGTGAAAGCTCAGCGTGGCTTTTTAGGGAGATGAGGAGCAATGGGGAGGATGCTAATTTTTAGAACTCATCTACGAGGTGGCTTTGCTGGCAGCCAGGGGACGGAGATGGCTCCAAAAGAGGACCACGGCCAGGGTGGACACAGAAGAATGCCCTGGGAAGGAACCGAAAGGTTTCGGTGGGGGCTGAGATGGGGAATGAGCAAGGCTCATTCCTCCAGAGGTTACTGTGGCAGAGATTAAAGGAGGACTAAAGTTCAGGGGAAAAATGAGCCAGCGTTGCACAACGCTGGCAAAAGGTCTCCTCTCGTGAAGAAGGCTTTGAGGATGTGGGGGAGAAGAAACACAACCCCTTGTTTTAGCTTTTTTTTCTTTTTTTTTTTTCTTTTCCTCCTGCAAGCGTGCCATCCAGATGGCCTCCAGCAGGTCCAGATGGACCTCTCTGATGGCGGCCCCGTGACGTGGCCGTGCGAAGGGATGAGGTGATGGAGATAACCCCCCCAAAAACCAAGGCGAGAGGCTGTTCCCCACACCTCCTCTCTCAGACCACTTGGGGTGAATGTTTTGGGGTTCCTTGGCTTTAGATATCAAAAAGGGGCTTGTTTTCAGAGCAAAATAAAAAAGAAGCACTCAATCAGAAACAGGGGTCCAGTTCTTTCTGCAAGTGGCTCCACGTATCTACCTACACCTCTGGGACCTGTCCCGCATCTCTGTCCCCAACTCGTTCCAACGTGTTTTCCTTTGGGAACCACGATATCTGTTTTCTGAGCCAAAGCCACCTCAAACTGTCCCTAAGAGGGATTTGGATTTCGATTGCCAGAGGGATGCCCACACATCCCTCTGAGCTGCTGGTGCTTCACAGACCCTCCCGGTGGGATGTAAAGCCCAGGGTCTCACTCCTTGATCCTCCTGGTCTGCTGGATCACTTGATCCAAGTGGGAGGAAAGCAACGTGCCCTGCACAGCTGGAATTAAGCAATTCCCTTTTCTCCCTGCAGACAGAGACACGAGCTTCTGACGGGCAAGACCGCTCGCTTGTGGCTGCAGTTTCACCACGGCCAGATGAAATCTAGGAGATAGGCTAGAAAATCAGGCCCAACTTTGATGTGCAACCACCGCCCGTCTCCTCTCTGTTATTCCTCCTCCCTCGTGCCAAACCGCTGTAACAGATGCTTCCCCTCTGCCCCCACGATTTGGGGGTCCCTGGGCAGATGAATTCATCACTCAGATAACTACCCGGCAGCCACGAGGTGGGGAAGGCCAAGGTAAACACGCATCCATCCATCAAGCAGACACAGGACAAAGTTTCCTCGTCTTTGAGGGATTCACCCTGGGAGTTCAATTGCAAAATGATGGCTGTGAGGGTGAGGTGAGAGGGAAGCCAGCGCTCACCAAGCTGGATCCCCCTGGGCCACAGAGGACACTGCCAGTGTCCCCACCAACACAGAATCACAGAATGGTTTGGATTGGAAGGGACCTTCAAGATCATCTCATTCCAACCCCCCTGCCCTGGGCAGGAACACCTCCCACCACACCAGGTTGATCCAAGCCCCCTCCAACCTGCCCTTGAACCCCTCCAGAGATGGGGCAGCCACAGCTTCTTGGGACAACCTGGGCCAGGCTCTCACCACCCTCACACCAAAGAAGTTCTTCCCCACATCTCTGGATGTGATTCATTGGGTGGGAGCACAGCCTACCTCCAAGGTGGTCCCAGCCTTTGCCAGCCAAACTGGTCTTCTCTTGCAAAAGCCACCAAGGGGAAGGTGTTGGTCCTGCAGGTGCTGGTAGCTCACAGGATGCCACCAACTCACAGCCACTGACCTTCCTGAACTGTAGAAAACCAAAAATGGCATCTTTGTGGTTTAAAATAGCCCCAACAAAGGGCAAAAAAAAAAAAAAAAGAAAAAAAGGAAAGGGAAAGTGAGACGAATTCCCATGAAGACAGCAAAGCCCCGAGCCTGCTCCTTCTCCATGCCCTCCCATCCCGCCTTCCCACGGAGGCACAGATGGACCCTGGCTCCTCTCCAGACCCCAGCTGGGTGAGCAGCAGGAAAATTTTTCCAACGGGACAAAATGGCTGATCCGTGTGACACTGGGAGCTGCCTCCTGAGCAGAGGGGCTCCTGGGCAAGATGCTCCCTCCCTCGCCCACCCCCTGTGGTGAAGAAGCAGGAATTTGTGGCCTGTTGGGCCAAGTAAGATAAAAGATGCACCATCACCATCTTGTACCCAGGGGCTTCTCCGGGGGATGCTGGGACTGAAGGGATGAGGGTTTGGATTTTTTTTGGCTAAACTGGGAGGGTGAGTCAGGCTGGGAGTTCAGAGCCAGCCCAAAGGCAGACCAGGGTGGAAGGAGTTGGGCTGCCCAGTACCAGGTGTTAGCAGAGACTGGTAACCACAACCCCACACATGTGTCTCATGGCTCCTGACTGGCTCTCCCAGTTACTCCCATCAGAATGACTTTTAATCTTGATAAATCCATTTTTTCCAGAGGCTCTTAGCACATGACATGCCTCAGGGAGGACTCCTCCACCTCCCACCTCATACCAGTACCATCAGCTGGGTGCAAACCCACCCAAGAGCTGCTCTACCTCCAGCTCTGTTGGTCCCTCTTCTGATAACGGTGCTACGTGGGGCTTTGCAGGGTTAATCCTACAGGAACACAACTCTGACACCTCTGGTCTGAGCTCTGAGGAGAAGAGGGGTCAAGTAGATGTGACCACATAGACGTTGGCCAAAGTCAACAGTGATATTAGAAGAGGAGCTCGGTCCCTGGCTGGGAAAGCAAGGATCAGATCATGATGGATCGGAAAATGTACCACGTTTGCCTGGAGCTGTCAAGGAAAAGTGATTTACAGGCTGACAGGGTGGGGGCAAAGAAGAGCAAGAAACAAGAGGGTGTAGCAGGTTCTCTCCATGCTTTGGGCCACCCTTCAATCCCACCCTCGGCTCTCTTTGGACTGAGGCTGGTGCAAGAGTAGAAATTTGTAGTGAAGCCACAGCCTTAAGAAGCTGTGGCCACTGGGATACAGCGAAAGAAATCGAATCTTAGAACCCTCTGGGTCGGAAGGGACCTTTCAGATCGAGTCCAACCATCAAAGCCAATGCTGATAAAAACCACAGGTGGACACTACAGCTTTCTCCTGCCATAGGTGTCCATTTTCCCCTTGCCCTTTGCATATTAACTCCAGGCTCTGCCCTGAGATTCTGTGGAGCTGGCTCCGATAATAAACCTAATTTATATCTGCTGGGAGCCCCTGGCTCTTCCCTCCCACCAGCTCTGGGAGATACAAGTGCTCTGCCTGGAAATGCTGATCTCAGGGAAAGAAGAGCTCGATGCTGTGCCTATATTGGCATGTGCTATATCATGATTAACAGCCTCTCCTTCACGATATTACCAGCCCCAACCCGTGATCTGAGGGGGGTGGGGGAAAAGAATTCAAAGTCTGGCTTATCAGCAAAAAAATAAGCGAGTTCAACTTAAAACAGCAAGGCTCAGCTCGGGCTAGAGGATGATTTATAGAGAATCGCGGACTTTGGAGACGGCGAGAGGGAAAGGAAAGCCACAAACCCCACAAACAGCCTGTAAAAGTTCCAGTTTCTAATCTCCCCTGAGCGACTGAGCTGCTGGGGCTGAGAAATCATCTGGGATCCATCACAAGGGAGAGAGAAAGCAGCTACAACGGGTTCACATTGCTCCTGTGGGCAGGAGGCAGAATCCAGCCCCCCCCCCTTGCCCCCCCATCTCCTGCTCTTCCCAGACTGGGAGGAACTGGGGGGGACACAGCAAATCTGTGCCTGAACTGGGCACAGCCTGGTTCTAATGGGGTTTCTCAGCACCCTCTGTTTCACTCTGCACCCTTTCAGGCAGCAGCCAGTTATGCCCTGTTAATTAGGCAGAAATATGTCCTTTTGGCCTCTATTAATTTCTTAAAAGTAGGAATCTCCACTATGAACATGCACCTGAATATAAAATCTCCCCTCAAGACATCCCGAATGATGTGAAAAAATACTTTACACCCGGCAGTTGTTTTTTTTTTTTAACAAGAGCAAAACAAAGCACTGAAGATAGAGCAAAGACATCAAAAACAAGGTGTGATTTTTGCTTTGCAAACGTCTTTTGTTTTGGAAGAAATTCACTTTTCCCACTTAGGAAGCCCTTCCATCCCAAGCCTTTGGCTCACAGGTACAGAAAGCACCACAGGTGTTATTAATGATCAATAAAATCCGAGGGCCAAAGCATCCAAGCCGACACTTCCTCTTTCTGCAAAAGGATTAATATGCATTCATTAAAAAAAAACAACAAAAAACCACCCCAAACCACCAGAAAATCCACCTGCTGACCTGATACCATCAGCTGGGATGAAAATCATTCAGGAAATGAAGCAGTGAGGCCGGATTTCCCAGCGTTGCCCATATAATTCTAATTCAGGCCTTAGATTTTTAACACAGCTCTGGGAGACTGGTGAAATCCTGAGGTTCCCTCGAGGGTGAAAATCACAGCTTGGCTTTCAGATGGGTCCTGATGAGAGGGGGACAGGTGAAAATCTAATAATCAAGGAAGATACAATTACGGGAGCATTAATCATGGGAAACCTTCCCTTCCCCGCCGCCTGCCCTAAAGGTGTTGAGTTTTTTTTTTGCCATAAAGCAAGTTATAGGGATACGTGAGTGATTATGTGGGGATGGGAATGTGCTGGGTTGGGCTGTTAAAGGCTTTCATTCCCCCCGGGGCCAGAGCCTGGGAGAACAGTTGAGCACGGCTGCTGGCATTTAATAGCCAACATCTGCCTCCTGAGCTCTTTGCTGGGGTGAGGACCACCGCCGTGGGATGGAAATGGTGGGATGGGTCCCATGGAGAACCGCCCCCCTCCTCTGGTGGTGTCAATCTTGTGTCCAGTTTTGGGCTCCCCAGTTCAAGAGGGACAGGGAACTGCTGGAGAGAGTCCAATGTAGGGCAACAGAGATGCTGGAGGGATTGGAGCATCTC
>BJBW01013320.1:0-31394 GCA_004320125.1 Scolopax mira | reverse complement strand
ATCTGAGATGAATGACTGTATGTGCTCTTAAAATCTGCAGCAGGAAGAATAAAACAAATCTTCATTTAGTACCTGATCTCACACCTTTTATTCATGGAAAGGATCCTAGTTAACTCATACAATCACCCTTGTAAAGGACACATGATAATCAGAAGAAAGGTTCTAGCATTTCTAGTGGCTGACTATTTTTTACCACTGAAAATTTCTTTGAATAAAGAAGATTCAGATAAAAATAAACTAATTAAAGAATTTTGTTAAGATAATTTTAATTCAAACGTTAGTATATATCAAAGCTGGATATCACTACAATGGAAAGGTTCATTCACCAGAAGCAAAAATCCTGCAATGTGCTTCTGGCTGACTTAAGAGAAAATATATTTCGGATTTTTGTCATTGTTGTTGTTAAGAGTTTGTTGCCAAATAAATTGAAATTATTCAAAAGCACTGAGATTAATCAGTATGTTTGTTTTCTGAAATTTGAGATGGATGAGCACCTTTCATTTACAGGGGAACAAAAGAGCATCTCCTGCTCTTTGCAACTGAAACTACCTGCTGTCCACATTCAGGAGTTACAGCGCATGAGACAAAGAAACCAGTTTGTTTGGTGCAAGAAATGGTAGCAGACCTTTACATATTTGAAGTGCAACAGATGGTCTCCAAGAAGAGCATAATGACTGGCAGACAGTACACTTCATTAGAGTGGCTTGGAATGTCTTCAGCAATTACACAGAGAGTGTTTTGGGGGGGAAGCCCTGTGTCATCTCTATGATTCTTCTCATCTGAATAGCTGTGATTTCCCTGTTCAGATACTAAAAAATTGTAAAACCCACCAAGCTGGCCAGTGAATTGAAGCACCTTTGGCCCTCCCAAGACTATTCAAGATGGGGGTGCAGACATTTTGTCACCTGAGAAGAGACATGAAAGTAGGGGGGAAAAATTAGCATTAAGAGAAAACAACTTTGGGCACATAACTATAAAGCTATTAATTCATAGCCAGGTATTACATGGAAATGTAATTTATGAAAAAAGGAAGGTTTAAAACAAGGTCCTTTAGACTTGTAGAAGCTGGAAGGTCTACAGATACAACATGCAGAGCATCTAGGAAAAAAACCCCAAAAGACTAACTTACTGAATAATAACCTCCTTCCTTTGAGAAACTGGTGACTTTGGAAGACCCCTCTTCAACATGAAACATTGTGGCTACGGTTCTTCAGGGCAGGGTAAAGTGAGCTTTTTTTGAGGCTGCGACAGTCTTTCTATCTTCATAGACAAGCTCTTCCACAAGCCAGCAATTAAGAGTTATAATAAACAAAAAGAGTAATAAAATGCTGATCTTTAATACTGTATATGGGCGTTAGAAAAATTTAACTTCTATCTCTCCATTCCTTCCCCCTAATCCTAGAATTCGTCTTTTCTGTTATAAAATCTCCCCCACCAAATTCACCCAAAGTAAAATTTTATGTAGCAACATAAACACAACCAAAATGTGTCCTTTAACACTGTAACTTAAATGTTGATGGAATCATAACTGCATTACTCCCTCTCCAATTAGCAACAGCATTCTTTATGTTTGCTTATGAAGCGTAAACTGTTCGCTTGTCCCTACAAAGACCTTCTGTAGAGGACTTAAAAAAACAACCACAGCAATTAAAATGACAACAACAGAGGTGGAATGGTCACATTAGGACAGAAAATATCCAGCTGTTTAGTTCCAGCAAAAGGATACAGCAACTCCATAAAATACTATGACCAAATTTTGTCAGTCGTCTAGATAATGCTGATGGATATTATAGCAAAAGCAGGTATTTCTAAGAAAGGAATAAACTAATACAGAACTAAATCAAACCTCACAGATGCTTTTTCTTTTTTCACCTGATCAGGATTATCACTTATCATTTTTATCCACACAAATTTCCCTTTCTGCTGGAACTATAGCTACTCTATTCTGTGATAAATTCTGTAAAAATAAGAAAAAAGTTAGGTTTTGTCATCCAGAATAATCAAGGCAAAAAGTAAACTGATACAGTTAGGAGAAGTAAATTAGATTTTAAACGTATTTACTTCAGTTGTGTTAAAAAACCTTCTAAAAGTTGTTAATTAAGACCCTAAGTCTCATTACAGCCAGGCTATTACTTATAAAACACTAACCTCTGTTACAATCACATCTGTCTCTGCTGCTGGTTCCCGCCTGTTCTGCTTCACAACAGCAATAACATGGGGAGTTATTTGTAATTCATGTAAGGATTTGTAAAAATTATTTTAAAAATACATTTAAGTAATAAAAAAAAAGGCTGAAAAGTAAATGTTCCAGGTTAGCTTTTCCTTGTTAAGGTTATAGGGAGTGAACATTTGATTTGGTAAGATGGGTTTGATTTCCAATACAGCAAGAAAGACCGTGCGAAAATAACTGACACATACAGAACCAGGCATTCAGGGAGGGAAAAAACCCAAACACTGTTTGTAGCATCCACCTACAAATATGTCCTTGGAGAAAAATGATAAGAAAATTATCAGGAAGATTTTCATTGCGGTTTCTTTTCTGTAAGTTTTTGCCTTTCATAACAGCACAGACACAGCAAGGGATATGTATCAGGATTCATCCATGCATTATATTTTGCACATCAAATTAAGTTGATTATCCATGACTTTTTAGGCAAATACAGGAATGCAGAAAACATGTCAGCTGTTCTATATAGAATATATGGGCATTTTACTCTTTACATTACATTTAGAAAGAGCAGCAGATAATGAGCTCAACCATTACGTTGAGAATAAATTTCATTCGCAAGTTCAGAAGCATCTCTGGCTCCTTATCTGTTTTGTGAACCAGAATGTACAGGTAGCTCATAACATTTGTCTTCTGAGTTGTGTTTATCTCCAAAGTAATTGCCACAAGTGGGCACAAGCTTTAATGTCTTCTTTTTACTTTCAGCCATAATGTTTTTCATAAGATGAGAACTTACAGACTCAAAATACAGAGGAAAAGAATGAGAAAAAAAATAAGAAAACCAAAGCTTACTTTTCCCTTCTCTAAATTCCCAGAATTCATCTCCAGATTTCATGCTTGTAAATTATCTAAAATATTTTCAGACTATAATATTACCCTTCCGTATGTTTCATCTGATATAATTGCCTGACAACAAGCATCTCTCTTCTCTGTGAACATTAGGTAGTGAATTTATTCACATTGGGGAAAAAAAAAAACCCCAAACATTAAAAGGTGTTTAATTTTAAAGTTTGCCGATTAGAGACCAATGACAAACAATTCAGTGTGACAGTGTAGGCAAGACCCAACCTTGAACCATTCTGTCCTTTTGGGAACACTTTTTCACCAATAGCCTTTTTCATCAATAGCCACAAGAAATGTTAGACTGCCAAAAGTTCTGAAATCAACAGGTTTTGACAGACCAATAAGAAATCCCAACCGATTAAAAAAATAAATATATATGTATATGTTTGAGCAATCTCTCATAAATATAATTATTTTTTGCAGATGTTTGCTATTTAATATAATGGAAAGAATGTTTTGTTCCATCTGGCCAAGTGGTATCAGACACCATTTTTACTAAGACAATGAGCACAAGACCGTTCAATCTCAAGAGGTAAATTCCTTGACATTAGGCTGATAAAGTCACTTGATATTTTGTAATCTATGTGTCAATAATTACATTTTATTTTGTGACAATCTAGTCACAAAAATACAGAAGCTTGTCTCGCGTTCTTTATTTTCAAAGACTAACACTCATCCATGTAAGCAGTCTGATTTAAATCTCTGTGATTGCTTGCATAGGAAAATTACTGGATAAAGCAAATAGTATCTTATTGCGATGTATCGGAAACACAGAAATCGGAGTATCTTTTGTGACTTGTTTTACAGCCTCCTGGAAGCCATATATACAGCAGAGTGCAAAGGTAAAGCTTTACAATAACAAGCCAGAAAGTAATAACTGTGCCTACGTTATTGTTTCTGTTGGTTAACTCACTCAGATTTGTCTCAGAAAGGACTGACTCCCATTACTAGGTCAGAAGGAAAAGTACGGTAACAATGGCTTAATAAGATGTCTATTGTTCCTCTGAAGTCCTAAGCTTTCATGGGCTCAGGAAGCTAAAGCTTTGAGTTGCTCTCATTACTTAGATACTGAAAACCAACCAGGTTTAGAAGGCATTAGGCACTATAAATGCTATCTGCTTTCAAACAAAATAGGCCTTTCTGCTCACAGAAATCTTGCGGGATTCTGCTGTGAAATAGAGTCCAAATGTGGAAGACTTGGGCACAGAAGGACTGCAAAATGTAAGTAAAGCATGAAATTGCAACTGCAATGTAAGAGTGGAGATAGAGTTCCAGCTGGAAGTTGAATCAAATCCCTTTGTACGAAGTGAGTGATCACTACTTAATATCATAATAATAATAAAAAAATAGAATTCTATGATTAGAACAGTATAAAATTTGTTTCTATTTGTCCATATATCAGAAATTAGAGCACACTTAGTCAAAAAAAAGGTCTTCTTTAAGTAAACAAATATCTGGAAGATTAATTGATGTCTGTTAAGTATTGGATATGGTCCAAACATCAGCATGTTTCACACAAGTGTAACTTTGGAATATAATTCCAATGAGGCTGCAGACCTTCTACAACTTGTAGAGCAGAAAACTAGGGAGAAAGCAGAACACTTCCTGTGCTGGAAAGACTTACAAGATTCAGCAAAGACACTGATGGAAAGTGCCCTTCCTCTGAATGCAGACACCTGCAGAGCCACAGCCACTGCAGAGGGACAACCAGAAGGTCCATACAGGTGACAAGACAACAAGAGCAGGACATTCCACCACCAGATGGATCCTGAAAACACAAACTTCTGGATTACAGCATTTGGAAATACAACAGAGAATAAACCCCCACTTCTCTCAGGTAGAGCAGGAGAATGATAAACTACTTAAAAATACAGGGGAGGTATGTGCAAACTGCTTTGCTTCTTGTGCCTCTTTCATTGCAGGGGAAGCGCACACAAGCCAGGATTCAGAAGACCTTATTCTGTAATAAGGGGGAAAAAAGAGCAAAAGAAACCTTGTCAATACATAATCATCTAGTGTATTATGAGAAGATTGGAGGACAACCTTGATAAAGCACAAGCACAAATAAAACCAATACGTATATAAATTAGAATACAATAAGTACACTTACCACTTGGAAAAAAAAAATTGTAAGTAAATCTCTCTCCTGAGGAAGGCTTTAAGACTATTTTCCTTTTTTCAAATCTACATCATCAGCAAAGCCCTGTAAATGAATATTCTCTTGCAAATAAGTGGTCTTCTCCACGTTTTGGCAACTGCCGTAAGATCTGCCTTACAAAAAAGATCCTGTAAGTAGGTTTTATTCCTGTGAGTAATCTCACAGAACGAGGAGAAAACATGAGCTAAAATTACTCGCACAACCATGTTTCATAACTGTTCCCAGCCTAGTAGTATTGGTCTTCCTTCTCCCAAGTTCAAAAATGCACACTTTTCTCCCTCTTTTACTAAGAGGAAAAAACAAAAAAAACCCAAAAATCTGCTTATCCTTGGATACTTACAGACTTTAGAGGAGCTGAAAACAATGGGGCACTGTGTTGCCTGCTCATCACACAGACTCTGAGAAAAAAAGTATGGAAAAGAATGCACAAAGTATGTAATTACTGTTTCACAAGATAATTTCATTATTAATACATCCCCAAAGATAGCAAGCACAGTCCTACAATTTCATTAGATGATAACTGGAGGGGGGTTGAATTTATGAGGTAATAAATATATTTTGGACTAATAAACTCCGAGGCTGAAGTGTTTCTTAATCTAGAATATAAAGATTGTGTAGTTGATAGCAGACAACCTCAGGTTGTGCTGAGATGCCTATTGTGTCTATATTTGAAAATTAATTTACCTTCTTTTAGGAGCTAGATCAGAAAGCCAAGATTGCTGTGGGTGGTACTGAACAATACTAGAAACTGTCCCACAACTATGTGTTCTCAAAAGCAAAGACTATTTAAGTTTCAGGGGATGTTGCATTTTGAAAGTTTCATTTTTTAATCAATTTGTCACCTCCTAAACTTTTAAGTACTGCAAATATACTCTCTACACTATACCTTCTGACAGCTGCCAATGCCTTATTCTGATGGTAAGAAAGGACAGATTCCCTTGTAGGATAACCAGAGCCTTTACAAGACTAACAGACCCCTCCTCTGTGCCCCCCAAATACTCAATTTTTTCTCTATTTTCCTGCTTTTGGATTCACCTGCCAGGCTACACCATGCGGCGAGCAAGCACATCAATTTTAGTGTCTCAGTAATTTTTTTCCTTCCTTAACATTGTTCTATAAACTTTTTGCCTAGTACAGCACATTAAAGCTTTGGAAACTAACTGTTCACCACTGTAAGGATTTATACCCCAAACAGCTGTGCCAAGAAGTCAGAGGAATCAAATGGCATAATCTATTAACTTGTAACTAACTCTAGTTACAACTAGAGCTTTATAAATTGCCACAGAGTCCAGTCCATTTAAACTACATTTCTCTGTTATTTTCAAAGTGCCAATGTCCCACACATTGGACAGAGAGAAGACCAAATTTAGTCCAGGAAAAAGTGTGGATGATTGGAGTCAGAGACCAGGTCACTTAAGCCAAAGATAAATGCATCTAGATAGAGAACTAGAGAGAAATAAAAAGGAAGAAACGCTGGGAGGAATAGCGTGTGGCACCCTCTCCTTGCAGATGAAACAAGACTAGCAAAAGCAAAGGGACCCTGATCCACACGTGACTGAGCAATGGTTGATGTGACATTGATGGACAAAACCAGAGAAATCCTGGATGTGCCAAGAGCCACAGCACACTGGGACTCGAACAAGGAGAGGAGGAAAAAGGAGCAAGACACATCACATCTTAGATTTCCTGCTTCTCTGAGCAGCAGGAAGAGACTGGGTTGGTTGGGTTATTGAGGCCTGTAAAGATTTAAAGATATTTAAGAAAATGTTTGTTAATCAGCTTAGGTGATACAAATATAATTGGCGATGGGTTCAGACAGCTTCCAGTCTGGCTCCAGAGGTTCAGAGCAAAGGCCTCAACACCAAATCTTGAGAAGACTCCACAGATAATTAATGGAAGATGACGATGACGGCCATTTCCAAAGCTCCTGCTTTTAAATTCCCAGGCTTATATACTCTCTCCAAATGAAAAAAGCAACAGAGCTAACTTCCCAATATTAAATCTCTAGGCAGTATGTTATTCATACAGCTTATGTAGATGTCTTTACCCTGTGGAAAAAACAAAGTTTAAGAAAAATGGTTCTATCTTTGGGGAACAGTTTAAGTCTCAGGATAACTACATTAGGAAATGTAACTCTATTACTTTGTATCTTACATTTTATTACTAGATTGGTAATAGGAAATTACCAAATAAAATTGGTATTTTACTTGGTAATTTTTTTCTGTGGGCCTCGTCTAATATGAAAGATGGTGATCATCAAATTTATTCAAGTTTTCCTGTCAACAACATCATTAACCAAATCCCTCAATTTCAAAGTAAATAAAAGCATCTGGGCTTCTCGCACAGCAAGACTGACTTGCATATTTAAGCCTCATATATAGATGAATTTGCACTGGACCAAATTTGCATATTAATGAAGGACTAATTGCTCTTTGCAGTCAATTTTATGCAGATGAATTTACTCCTCTCAGTACAATTTTCATAATGTTCAGAAAGAACCAAAAAAATGTAAAACTTTTTAGAAGTACACAAATGTTAGACAATCAAGGAAGAAATATCATAATGACATCAAACAGCTTTACATTAAATTGTATATAATTCATCTTTTATATTGTTGCTTTATTTTAACAGCCTCCCACAAAGAACGGAACAATTCATAGAATAACTTCAGCTTATTCCCCCTTCTCGGTCTGAAATTTTAACAGCTTGTAACAACCCATTATATTATCTTGTTTCCAGCTGGAAAGATGGAGCCTGAAATTTTAGGAGAAGTTAAATTTGCTAAAGAGGAATTTATTTTCTCTCAGTCATCCTCATGCCACAGGTCAGTTAGGAGACACTCTACCCCTCAGGATTTTAAGGTAGTTTCTACCCAGTTGTGCACTACTGGAAAAAAAAACTGAAGGCCCAAATTCCCATTCAGTCCCTGCTTCTGAACTAAAGTACAAAATATGAAGAAAAAAGACAGGGAAGTACGTGGGAAAGAGAGACACCAACAAATGCTGAGGGAAAAACAGTAACATTAGGGGGAAACAGGGAAAATATAAATACTGGAGTAGAACAGGAAGGGAAGTGAAAACCAAAGGAGAAAAGAATGATGATTCAATGTGTATAGTCAAGTCTAGCTAAAAAGGGAAAACTGGAGGATTTGGAAGAAAGTTCAAGGCAAAGTAAGCAAATAAGAGAGAAAAATGCAGCAGTTTTTAAGGTACCCATAAAAACAGAAAACGATCAGAAAAGATAAGGAAACAAGAAATAAAGTGAGAATTAAAGAATAGAAGACACATAAAGAAATGGATAAATAAAAAGATATGAAAAAATAGTTTTCCCTTAATTCTGTTGGAACATAAGGGCAGAGGCAGTGGAAATGCATTAGGAATTTGAATTTGCATGTATAGCCTTCCTCTTGCCAAAGAAAAAAGGCCTTATTTTAACTGTGAAGACTAATAACCATAATATTTATATGTATCATTAAAATCACTTACAGAAGATGATTTTAATCAGAAAAGGAATAGGATAAAAACTATATCTTTAAATGACTTCAAGGCCTTTTGTAGAAGAAACACAGGAATACAGTTCACAATGACGACTTCTGCCATATTTTTGATTGCATTTGTTGCCCTTTCTATGGCTTTTGTTGTTTTAACATATCCTTTTTAAGACACACAGTACTCGGGATCCAGATGCATGATGGTTTTATAGTGGTATCACAAAGTTTCTCATCTTTTCCTCTATTTCTTTTCTAATAATTCCTTGCACCCTCCTTGCTCTCTGGACCGCAGAGCATTGAGCTTACAGCTCTCCTCTAATCCCACAATTTTGTTCCTGAGAAGCAATAGTTTATAACCATCACAATATTTCATGATCAAAATAGTCTTCAGTGGGAACATCTTTAGAGACCTTTCCAAAGGGGAATGGGAAATGCTCCTGAGTCTCAGGTGGAAGGAGGAGGGAGCACAGGAAAACTGCCAGGAGGTCGCTTTGCCTTCTCTCCTTTTGGTCTTTCCAGCCTTGATGACAGAAGCCACAACATATGGAGCATTTGTTAGGGATATACTCCTCCCATGAACAATAAGGGCAGTGGTTGTACTGGGGCAAGACCCAGCCATTACAGGGGAAAAATAAGAAATAAAAAGGCTTTAGGGCAGAAGAGTTGGCAGAAAATATCAAACTGAGGGAAAGAACGGGGAAAATGACCAAGAGGCTTTCACTAGCATTCAAAAAAAGAACAGACCACAGAACAAAGACAAATAGAGTTATAAAATAATAACACTAATAATTGGAAAAGAATGAAAAATACTCTACCAGGAAAATACTGCAATGCTACTGCTGAATAATTTTCACCGAGGAAACAAGCCTTAGTTCAGCTGATCTGCCTGGAGGACTTGCTTTTAAAAGTTATTTGAAAACAAACTACAGTTCTTTGTGTACTTTGAAAATACAGCTTTTATTCTGGATTATGAATTCAAAATGTCTTCCTATTTTGCACATTGAGAGGAATGAAGGGAAATGCATCCTCCCTTATAACTCACGTACACAGCATTTGAAAACCTGCTATGGGCACTACCCCTTTTTTTTCCAAAAGATGTCTGGTTCAAGTGATTAATGCTGTGTGAATGTAAACAAAGATAATTATTCAAACAAGAACAAGATGTTCCACCCAAAATGATTAGCTTTTCCAGTGGATGAGATGCCTACTTCTAATCATCAAGAAAGGTTAACCTGACCGGATTTAATTAGCTACTTAATACAATAATAAAGATGCATACATAATTGGTGAGGAGAAGACTGCAGAGCAACGCTGAATCCAAACAAAATACCTCTGTCAAGCACAAAGACGGGGCTGTAATTACATGATTACACTGATGTAAGAATTCCCAAGTTTTTATATCCACTATACACACTTTTGCAATTGCCTCTGTGGTGGAACTTCACCTGATTAATAATAATAAACATACATTAAACAAACAAAAAAAGCAAGAAACAACATTCCTAAAATTCAACGATAAAATGAACCCAACGATATATCTTAACACCGTGCTTCGAATTCATAGACAAAGTCAGCTGGTTTATACAGATTACTGGAGGACTGCAGCCTTAAAATGAAATAAATTACTATTTCCTCTTAATCAAAAAAACCTAAAAAAAATGCTCATCACTTCTTTGGAATCACAGCTGCTCAACTAACCCCTGCAAAGCAAATTTCTGACTCGGAATTAAGAGACAGCTCTTTCTGCTTAAGTGTATTTTAATAGCGTCTTCTCTGCAGAACAGATGTTTTCAAGTTTTGTGGGTACCATAAATATTAAGAACTGGGCAATACATTTTAGAAGGCAGGTTCTCATGAATCTACTAGCATTTCATTTCTGAATGAGAAAGACTATGTCCAATGTAAGATTTTATAATATATATATAAATACGGAGATATCACACAGATGTTTTCAACACAGAGTTGATACTTTCAGTGCAAAAAAAAAATAAATACTGGTTTTAGTGTAGAATATTTCCCTAATAATGAAATGAAAGCTTAATAAAACAATTTTCAAGTATTTAAATGTTATGTATGGGGAATACTGAAAAATACGTTATACCTCAAAGAATGTTAGGAAATTTTATTAGCCTTCTGTCTCTGGATAACATGTAGAGCACCTGCTGGTTGAGGCTGGTTGTATCTCAAAGTGTTACCAAATAATGAGTTTTAAAGCAGAGGACTGGGCATCAGACATTCCATTTCCTTTCAGTCAAATTTAAACATCCCTTAAAATAAACAATTCAGTGCAAACCAAAGTATCTGATACTGATTTATTCTATTCATAAAAAGTAACAACATAATGGTAAATTCAATCTATTCAATGAGAAGTTTATGAGCTTAAATACATCAAAAGGGCAATGAAAGCTAATATATAGTGATTAAATAACAATCTGTGAGAAAAAGACACTCAACCTTCAATTCCATTAAACTGAAATCATATACTGACGAAAAGCAGCTTCTGAATTGTTTCAAAGGAAGCTGCAGCCATTTGCCCTTTTTAACAGCTTGGAAGTTCACAAGGAAGGATTAATTTATAATTTAACTGAAATGTATCTCAAATAAAGTTTTTGATTAAAATCTACATTTCTGAGCCTCCTGGCAGTGCCAATATTGCTGAAGCAGGACATCAGCTGCAACGCCAGCAATTCCAGAATGCAACGCAATAAACTGTAAATCAGTTTTGTCCTACTTTAATATTGGTTTAACAATAAAAGAAGAACTTCCATGTTTAATATTTAAATAGCATAATTATTCCTTTAGAACTAAGTCCAGAAGAACCCTTCATGAGTACACAATGCAAAACAACGGAGAAAATGTGGTTTTGCTACATGAGGAGACTTTAGTTTGTAGGACCCAGTTGAAAGGTACAGGAAAGTTTCTGAGTGCTGCAGGAGATTCCACAGAAACCTTTTAGAAGGGAAAATGCTCTCCCATGATGAAGATGGATCCATGCACAAAATTGAACAACAATTAAATGCTGTCAAAGCAGAGAATTGTGAACATTATCCACTACAGTTGCTCAGAAATCAGCCCCAGCTGATTCTGGTTATTCTGGTGCCTTAGATTTGAAACCCAGGCACAAGGGTTGCTTTCTTCAGCATTGTTTTTGAAGTCAAGATTTGAGGAAGCAAAGCCTCCCTTTCCCTCTCCCCTACCTTTTGTCACTTCAGGACAGGTGAACCCAGAAAAAATTTAGATTTTTGGGAGGAATGCCTATAATTACAAGCTAAGTATTCACTCTGAATGTTCAGAGGCAATAATTTTTCTGGTTTGGAGGAAGGTTAGAGAAGGTCAATTCTGCACCTGTGCTACAACCAGGGAATGCAGGGTGATTATAATTGCAACTGTCAATTTTGGCCAACCATACAGGACACTAGAAATGCAAAACCTTTTCCCATTACTTAAATAGATCCAAGGTACTAATGTAAATACTAAACCAAATACAATTATCTGCAGCTGTAACTCAGAAAACTCTTTTATGGCCAGGGAAATGTGAGAGAAAGATATCATTCATTTTGACTTAGAATGCTGTTTGTCAGATCAAGCAGTTACAGAGTTACACATACCAAGGAAGAAGGAGTGACAGGAGAGAGATAGGTTGAACTATGCTTTTATTGCACAAGGAACATTCAAAGGAGCAGGAGCTTCTCTGACGGAGAAGACAAGCATTATAACATGACTTCTAGGGGTTGGATCACATCAACTGCCTATGCCTACAAATACTCTTAACCCAGTGCTGTAATGCACTATGCAGCATTTGGCTACCATGTTTCATATATACAGGAACTAAATCCTGGTTATCTTGCTAGGAATTCAATTCTTTATAACACTCTGCCTTCATTTGTTCCAGAAATTAAAAAGATTTTTAAAAAAGTGTAATGAATATAAAAGGAAAATGAAAGAAGAGAAAGTTTCACTGTTAAGGCAGGTGAATACTATCTAAGGAACTGACTGCTACTTTTACTTCTACCATGAAGTTCCAGTGCAGTGAAAGGTAAGTTACATAAAGCCATGTTCTTCAATGTTCAGTCACTAATTGGGCTCTCCACATGAAAGCATCATTAAATGTAAGGCCTAGTTTCAGCTCTATTGCCTGGAATGGTACACTGCACAGTTCAATTACAGGAAGGAACTGTGACAGCTGGAACAAGGTCAGGAAACATAGATTCATCTGAGATTTTAGTTGCTGAAGTCTATCAGTATGTGTACGTAGTTGTGGATGCAGACTCTAAAAGAGATTATCTCCCACAGTTCTCCTTCTAAAACGCTGAATTTGTAGCTACATTTAAATTTTAGTACAGGCAAAGGTCTTTCACACAGCAGCAGTGGGATATGACATGCCTGTCTGCATCAACCATAAGCCATGGCTCATTCTGCTGCTTCATAAGTGCTTGACTTCAGCCTACGCCTGCACCAAAGTGGCTACTTGTAGGAACAAGGCTACTAGTACAGAGATCACTAGCACAGGACAGAGACCCTGGTGATTCATCTATACAGCCAGGGCCTACAAAGGCACTACTAAGCACTTACAGGCTCAAAAAGAGAAAAAAAAATAACTGGCACTCTTAAGAAGGCAGAGTTTGCAGTCCCACCAATATCATTAAGAAATGCTGCTAAAAATGTAAAAAGTTAAATAGTGATAATTAGCATAGTAATTGCTGTTAAGATCAAAATTCATATTGATTAACATCTGAGTACTGGAAAACAGCACTCACCTGTAGTAACAATTGCAATCCTGACTTATTTCACTGAATTAATTTTGAGAATAAGGAATCTTTCTATCTGAATGCAAATAAAGACATCTGCTTCATCAGGGTAGTGTAGTAAGAAACTGGTCACTTGATGAAAACAAGATGGATTGACATTCCTGATTTATCATTGCATTCTCACTCTGCCGATTTCAAGGGCCACGGAATAGCACGGCCAACTGAAATAAAACCTGCAAGTTCACTTGCTCAAGCATTATTTACTATTTGTATTATTTCGAAGTTAAAAATAACTACATTTCCCTGTTTGTTGTGTAAACACTCAGATAGACCATTATTCTTAGTGTCTAGTGACTTAGTCCAGAGGGTGCATGCACACTTGTGTCTAGCCAGACAAGGATGACACATGGACAGGGTGGCACACCAGGCGTTCGTATGTAACCAACGTAGAGCGCGATTTAGTACCTAATGCAGATGGATAAGTCCACTTTGGAGATCCCTGCAGACTTGTGAAATCAGGATGACTTGTTTGGAATTCTTCCCCTCTTCTCTGCTCCTGAAGTAACTCAGGCAAATGCATGTTGGCAGCTCCTTCAGAGATTCAAACTAGCCCATTTTAGATAATCACCTTCAGCTGCACCGAACGCAAACACACAAAAAACAGGGAGCACAAATACTAAAGTCTAAATTTGTATTACTCACATGTAAAATACACAAAGTCTGAATAACCTTGCAATTTAGTCATAAGTATAGTAAAATAATTTTTACACTAAGTTGAATTGTCCAGGAGTCTTTTAGGAGCAAACTCTGCACCCAGAGTGAAGTTCCAGTAAGGAAGTGATGTGCTTTCCAAGGCAACTGAGGAATGGCAAATAAATCAAGACATCTTTTAGACCTATTGGTTCCTATCAAACCCAGTAAAATCCAGTCTCCTGCAGTATTATAAGCCTCTGCAAGGCTTATATTATAAAGTCTTAAGACTTGCAGAGTGCAAGTCTGTATTAAAAAAAAACCCTTATTCCATACCTCCTAAGGAGCATTTGCCTCCACACTGAAGACCATGGTTTTCATACTGTTTGTCTATTAATTTATTTGTTGCTGAGCATAAAAAAAAGCTTAAATCATAACTCTCTGAAATACCACATGAAAATAATATATTTCCAGTCGAAATTTTAATTAACTACTTCAGTATGGCATCTTATCACTACAAATTACTTGAAGGTGTATGCAACAAAGAAGGTCGATAGAACTATTGAATGCATGAGAATTACTATAAAAATATTTACTTTGAAACTTTCATTTATTTTTCTCCAAATTGTTTTTAAAAAAATATATTTGGTTTGTTGAAAATATGTACAGAGTAACAGAAATATTAGGTGGCAGAAGAGCATGGACCAGATCCTTGTGAATCAACTCCATTTCACCAAACACATAAGACTAAAGTAGCCTCAGCTTGATGCAACTGTTCAATCTCCAAAATGAATGCTAGACCTGAAATAGGAAAAAAGCTGGTGAGCCAAATTCATCTTATGGGGTTTTTTTTCTGTTATTATTCCCCTTCTACATTTTCAAAATATCCCTTAATGCTCTTTCTTTTCAGAAGGAAATCTAACTCTCTCAAAATAACATTTCCAATCTCAGCTGCAATGTCTTTCATGGTAATTGACTCTGGATGTTTGTTACTTTTTGTGAGGAATAGTTCTGCTCGAGTTCTCTGCTTAGAACAAAACAACCCTGTTTTCCTGATATACTTCATATTCAAATTATTCCAAAGTGTAGCACAGAGAAATGAATTAGATAAGGACATAAGGAAATGTGTAATCCGACCATGGCTGCCATGATGAGCTCAACAGCAACTGATGCAGCTGTGAACATTAAAACAACTCTAATGAGAAATGATATTGACCTAAATGCCAGAGTTATCACCACTGTGTCCTTCAAAAAAAAAAAAAAAAAGATTAATTTAACTCCCACTTCAGCAATCTCCTCATATATTTCAGTGTAATATCTACTTCTGATTTCCACTTAAAATACCTTTAGATTGTTACTTAGATATACAAGAATTTCAAAAGCAATCTCCATTTTAGTTCTCTATAGTCCTATGATTTTTTTACACTCTCTTATTATTAACTGAAAAGGATTCCAACTTCTTTTCTCTTTCTACCTAATCCAAAACCAGATGTAATTCACTTACCTCTTGCTACCTCCTCTCTAAATTAATAACATTGTTTCTGTGCAGCCTTTCCTAAAGTTTCCAGATGAAATTAACATTGTCTAGAGCAGTGGTTGCTCTAACACAGAACCCCATATGATTCTTTCTTTTCTACCCCTATGTCCACATTGCAGTAACAAGTGCAGCCCCAAGCACACGGGTGCTCAGGGTGCTGCTCTTAAAAACAGCAATTAACAAACCTGTCCCCCATCTCTGAGACACTGGTGTTTCCCTGTGCACGCCACAAGCACACGGCTGACGGCCGCAGCAGCACAGGTTCCAGGAAACTGAGACTATAAGGTAACTTTCATGATTAAGAGGAGATATCAATAATCATCTATTTTTAAGTACAGCATCCTATAAATCCTCCTAATTAGTAGACTAGATGTCTTCTTTTTAGCAAACAATCCCCAGCCTGCTTCCTTATTTATTTTCTTGAATTCAATTATATTTGCCACCTGCTGGCCCAATCTCCTAAATGACAGATTCTGGATGGAAGGTAGAAGCTGGGCCATAAACAATAATTTCATTATTGTTCAATTTAAAATAGTTGCCTGTACCTATTTTCTCTGCTTTATAAAGAATGTTTATGCTATTTCCTCCCCCAGGGCTCTGCTGGCTGTGGGACTCTGCATTCCCATCGGGAGATGCAGCACCAACAAGAATTTTGCCCTCTCCCTACCCTCCGCTGCCGAAGAAGAAAAAACCAAAACTGAGATTTTTTTGACCAATAGAGGGAATAAAGAGGGTAGAAGGGACCAATAGAGGCTGAATGAAGAGGATAAAAGCAATTTCCAAACCTGGACTGAAAAAGTAACAACTTCAAAAAAGGATCCTTGGTGAAATATAGGTTAGGAAATATTTCTTTAAAAGATAAAAATAATAGAACTTCTTTTGACATGAAAAGAAATGGAGGAGGCTGGAGTCCTCTTGTCGCTTTTAAGGATTAAATGAGGTAGAGATGGATTGCTGTCCCACTCTGAAAGCACACAGACCTATCATGTATGAGCAGAAGGAAAGATTGAAACTGAAATCTGTTTTGGTCCACTCTGTTCTTGGCGAGAAACTCAACATGCAAACCATCAGGGTTCTACCCTTCAGGCCTTCCAAGAAATCCACATTTTCTTCCATCACCTTTTGAAGCATAAACTACAAACCTACCTACAAAATCTCACTGGCACATTCTGAAAGTGCTACACCTTCCCCAAAAACACCAAAAAAGCTGCCCTTCTGAAATTGAGTTAACAACAATGAGTGTTGTGAAAGGAGACAATAACAGTGATGACCCAGATTCTTGAGCGTTTTCCCCGCTCCCCACTATATCAGTATATATAAATCCCTGCTGCTTCCTTTATAATTGCAGAAATTTTCTCCATTATATTTCCTTATAACTAGCTAAGAATACATATAAGCACAAGTTATTCTCTAGCAACACATTTATTCCGTGATTCTGCATCTTTCATTTCACCAATCCTCTCCCAGATTTATTTTCCATTGACTTTCACGGTTTGAAAATTAATATTAAGGCAATATTGGGTAAAATTATTATTTTACCATACTTATTTTGCAATAAATAGTAATTTGAATGAGTGTGTAAAACCGTATTATATATAAATTAAAGCATTAACCAAACTGGAGGCACAGAGTTAGTTAATACCCTAATAGAGGAGCCTTGGAGAGAGAAACTGTACAGCATTTTTATGTAGCATGTGGGAAAACAGTGCAGCATGGGAGTTCTGAATGTTAATACTGCAGCTGTACTAAATCTACTGTGTCAGACTCTGTCTGCAAGCAAACCAGATTTAAGGAAGCACATTTTTACTGCAGCATCAGAGGCTGAAAAATGGGCAACTCGGTTAAGTTCAACAGAAATAAGTTCAATTCACTTAAAAAAAAGAACAGACCTGTTAAATAGTCACAGAAAATCACATGAGCTGGAAAAAGGTTCAAATTATGGATAGGAGTAATGTATTTTGCAATTGTATTTTAACACTGTGGCAATTATATGTGATAGAGAACAATTATTGTATCAGATCTAAGCAATGAAAAATAGAAAAAATTTCCAATTACTATAATTTCATTGCTTAATGTCTTTTGTCCATTTTCATGTTTTTCTCTGAATGTACTGTAAAATATTCGATCTGATTATCTGAGTGACCCTGGGCAGGATTCATAGATTTTACGTTGTTGTAGTATTTCATATTTTCTTAACCATTAAAAGAATTTAGAAAAAAAAAAAAGTTCTATTGCAGACAGAAATACACACAGGACAAATGCTGTTCAGCTGCTGTTATCACCGTGACACAGGTAAGACATTAAAACAAACACCAACTCTTCTGCAAGTCTGGAAATAGTTGTTTTTCCATAAACAGCGAACACAACCCTCACCTCAGTGAAGACTGTGCAGAAGACATTCTGCAGGCACAAAGAAATACCCTCTACACAGAAAAATTCTGCAAGATGAGATGCACAACTGGGAAACTTGGAAAAGTTTCTATGCACACATCCACACACACAAAAGTTTTGGGCATCTATTACATTAGAGTCCTAACTGTGCTATGATATATTTAATTTATAGGTTAATTTACCTATCTCTGTCCCTCTCTCCTCATGCCATTGTTCCCTGGGTCTCTCCCCTTTCTCTGGACTGAAAATCTTTTGTTGGTCTGTGCATACTCAATCACACATTCCTTGTCCACAGCCCCTGCTCACGCAGTTGGACATCTCCGTTTGGTCTTCTCTAGGAAGTTACTGTCAAAATTATAACTGTAGCAATTTCAAAACAAACAAATAAACAAACCAACCCACACACAGATAGTGTGGTATGAAAAACTCCACAGCAAATTACAGAGTAGTGGACCAAACTTTTCAAATTCGAGCACCTGAAGTTACACATCCAGATTCTTATTTACACATATTCAGAAGCCTGTTTTTCACCAGAAGTGCTCAGTTACCAAGATTTTCTGCATCACGGCAAAAAGGCTTTTTATTTAGGTACTTATCTATCTATGGGGTTCTTGCCTAACTTTAGACCATCAAGTCCTTCAATTTCCACTTACAAACTTCAGCACTTCAGCCGCCACATGGATACAAAGGAGTCTGTTAACTCCCTAGAGCTTGAACAGACTTCAGCAAATTTTATGTTCATATTTTTGTCTTATGAGCAGTCAGAGACCTGGCTGAAACTGATGGAGCCACAGTCATTTTCTACTGAAAATAGGGAAGACCACGCCATATTTCAAATCATGCAATCTTACATGCTTAATTGTTATAACATCTTCTGAAAGAAGCTATATATATGAGCCTAAGATGAATTCCAATATTCCTTCACCACTATTTTACTTTGTAAGTAGTTATTAACTAAGTGGTAAGTACTCTTGTAAGTAGCCTTCCATTACTTCTTTCTATTAATGAAGAAAAGTACTGAGTGAGATACAACTCACTCTTAAATTAAGATAATCATTATCATAAACAGATGTTTTATTTGACAGTTTGAGGGATATGGGTGTGCTGTGATTTAGTTCAGAGACTTTAGTTCAACTGAAGACTGAGACTCATTAAAGAGCCTCGCCATCCCCTTGTCTCTAGTTACATAAATCACAAAATCACCACTCCAAAAGACAGAATTAGAGATCTTTGCAAAAAGACACTAGTTTTGTTTCGTGACATAAATGCAAACATACTGAATTTTTGCTACCTACTCAGCCCTGGGTTTAAGTACACCATGGCAAGAAAAGTGTACATTACAGCAAGATAACAAATGTGTCTTGCTTAACAAACAGCAGTGTTATCTCCTTTGAGCAGACACCAAGGAGATGGCACTATCTCTTAGCCATATGTTGCAGACAAAGCCTCTGGCAGGTCGAAAGTCGAGCACCTCATACTATCATATATCCACTTATAATACAACTAAACTACTGAAAAATAAGCATACAGCCAACTTGATATACTTAGGAAATACATGGGGGAAAAATGTCCATGGATGTGTAGTGTCACATTTGGAAATGTGGACTAGTCAACTATATGGATCTAAAGGCCACCTATGCATCTCCTCCTAAATCACACAAGCGTGACTACTGTACTTTTCTGACTTAACTCAAAAATGGCTAAGTTTGCGTTTGCTTTCAAAAAGAAAAATAAATTTCTAATTAGGATGAGGAATAGTCTCATTTTATTCCAGAAACCTTTGCCTTCAGAATTAACATCTGCATCCTAATTTTTACAACTAAAACACCCGTGTGGTTAAGCACAGGGAAGTGTGATGCACAACTGCTTCAATTATACCAGTTTCATACATTTATTGAGAAATTAGTTGAGAAACAAGCTGGTGAAGTCTATACCTGATCTTGTGGTAACTAGGGACTCGTGACATCCATAATATCAGCAACAAGTAATTCTGCATTTTGCATAATTCAGTTACTAATTTTTAAGCCTTCCTATAGCATACCATACTACTAGTCTCCAGAACATCTGGAAACACGTGCCCATTGCTGTTAAGGGCAATGGAAAGTCTATTGCTGATTTCAACAAGGGCAAGCATGATAACATTATAGGCACATGTTTCTGTGTGATGCATAGCCTAACAAATACTGTAATGAACAAGCATCACTCCATAAATTACACAAACATCAGTATCTCCTCTCCAACTAAACCTTTTTTATTCATGAAATCGGAGAACAGTGAGCTACATGTGGGCAGAAGCAGAAGGATTTCCTAATGGCAAAGCAAGTACTTTTATTTTTATATAATGTTGAGGTAAAGGGGGCCTTGATCTTACAGACTAATGCAAATAACTTCATAGACAAGGAGCTCCTTGATTCTAATGAGACTACTCACTTATGTATGCTAATCACATGCATTCATAGGATTATGTCCTAAAAATTACAGCAGAGGTAGACTGTGCTGCTGAAAGAACAGTAAAGTTCTTAGGGAAACTGCTGCCAACATATCTGAAAATGCTCTACTTGTTCTTCACATGTTCCATTTTACTTATGACTCTGATCATTTTAAGGAAAAATTATATAGCTTTGCCTCCAGATTCATCAATCTTTAAAAATCACGATGGCCAGAGTTTTTACCACTTCTATAAACTCTGATGGACAGAGACTCTGTGGTGATTGCTTTGTAACAGAAAGCAGTTAGCCATGGCTAGAAACTTCTTTTAGAGATATATCTTATCATGAATGAATACTATAAAGTTGTATAAAAAGACATTCCCTCCCCCAATACTCACATTTCAAAATCTGTGTCCAGTATCTTTACTCATATATACTCCTCTTCTGAACGGATTACTTCAATTAAAAACCTTTTAATTTTATTTATATTGTTATTATATATGCCTTTTTATTTATTTGTCTGTTAATTTTTCAGACCAGGCTAAGCCCCTCCACACTGCATGTGTTTCTCGGGCAGCCTCCTCAAGTACACTAATGCCAGACAACTTCATTGTAAGCAGGTCTGGCCCACGAAGACCCTATTCAGCAGCCTGTGCCTGCTTTTATTCTAATCCAGCAGTAGCTTTCCCCATCAACACACACAAGAGGAGTATCTCATCCTCAGAGAGCTGGGAAGTTTCTTCTAATGCCATTTTTTACAGTTACTAATGCTTGAGCTTCCCATTATTATAAATCAAAACTAGCAGAATATGTTGGCTCCCCAGGATTGGTAAAAATCTTTTAGTGTTATATTTTGCTTTAAAGCGGTCATCTCTACTGATTTGTAATAATTTGCAACAAATAGTTTTGAGTTTTAGTTAAACCAAATCAATTCTGTTCAGGTGATCAGTCAATTTTAACAGCAACATATTGCTTGTACTGTACATTAGTAAGAAAAAATATTAACGTGTATGAATCTAAACATGAATGGAATACCAATGTTTTAACAAGGAATAATTTGGTTCTTGGTTAACAAGAGCTACTGCAGAAAAGACGACTGTAATTTCTTCAAAATATTAGAGAACATTTATGACAGGGAGCAAACCAGTGTGTTCTTGAGCTCTAAAAAGAAGCCTGTGCTCACTTTTATTACACCTCTAAACTGGGGAGCAAGGACTCCAGCTCAGCATCTGAATACAGCCCAGGATCCAAGCAGTGCTCACCTACTATTAGATGAGACTCTTCAAAACCACTTCTCAAGATAAATTTAAATCTGAAGAGAAGTGAAGATGAAAGCAATAGCATCACACAAAACTACCACATAGTAATTTAAAGATTTTTCTTTTTTTCCCTTTTTTTTTTTGACACATTTGACCATGAAGTACAAATGTTCAAAATGTCAACCCTAGAAAAAAATAAAAAAAGAATCAATCCTCTCAAAAAACACACCACAAAAACCAGAACCCACAGTAGAGCTCTATGGTTCTTTCACAGGAAGCTGGAATATGCAAGAAATCATGCACTGGATCTAGATGACAAGCATTTCCTTAAGATGTGCTGGTGATTTATACAAATTTAACTCCCAATAACATTTCTGTGAGCCAAAAATCTACATGTTATTTCCATGGTCCTCCTTCAGTCTAATTACTTTATCTTAAGTCAAAACACCAAATCATAACTTAATGAATAATGGTACATTTTCCTTTACCAAAGAACTTGACTGGCAGAAAACAAGTACAAAAAATAACAGATGTGAAATTCCTATTTTACAGTTTTATAAAATTATTTTTAAATTCGGTAATATATTTGGTCTTTTTACCCCCCCCCCTTTTCCTTTTTTTTTTTTTTTTTTAATTATCCTTTCCATATTTGTAAAATGTTATAGGCATAATCTGGATAATCTTATTACATGATGAACACGGTCTTACTTGTGGATAAGGCCTCCTAATAAACTAGCACACATCTGTTAATATAAAAATCTTTTTTGTTAGAAAAGAATTTAAAAAGCCCTACATATTGTTAAACCCAGAGAATTTTATATATTGATGCCAACCTAAAAAGAGTAAGTAAATATTAACCTGGTGAAGTGCAAAACAAGTTTTATTGACCGGTGAGGTAAATATTGACTGAAAGTGAAGCAAATATTTATGTGCTGACGTTAATGGGACGAATCCCGTTCAACACGACAAACAATATTTTGCCTACTATATTTCTGCACTTGTAACTATTCTGAAAGTTCTGAGAGGAAATATCTGGAAATCTGTCTACAGTAGTAATGCTTTTTAAAAATAATTGTTTTTCCTTAGCAGGATATGCATTGGATATGGATATATATATAACTTTTAAACATTTCCATTTTGTGAATAACGTTAGAACATTTATTTGGGTTTTGAACCTAAAATATATTAATATTTACCAAGGAAAATATACAGTAATTAAAGATATAACTATAAGCAAGTACTGCAGACTAAATATAATTTAACAAATCTATCTACCCCTTCCTGGTAAATCCCCTCAGGGTGTGTGTTTTACATACAGGAGAAGTCATTATTCAATGGAACAATTCACACAAGGATTCACACATTCAGATTAAAACGATAGATTAGATGATAGAAAAAAAATAAATTAATTTTGAGTAACTTCAAAGATTCTATTGAAAATTCTGGTACCTTTAAGCACACACACTAGAGAATACTAATGCCTTACACAGTGGATGATCATTACAGTGCATCTTCTGACCTAAATACCTTTGTAATGGTCTTACCACAGCAATTAACACACACCTTCTAAAATTCTTTAACAGCTGGATGTTTCTCGAGTAATTGTATTTAACAGATCCTTCAATGTCACTACAAGAAAAGACCAGTTCAGAAAACAGCTTCTCCACTTCATTCTAATGACCATGGGAATCACTCTTTCTGGTGGATAAAGACAGAGGCTGAGCACCCTCCTGTGCAGTGAGCAAAAATTACAACTGCCCTTTGTGGCTCCACTATCTAATTTTCATTCAAGGCTCTATCTACACACAAAACCCGAGACTCCGGGATCTAATTCACCAGTTTTAAAGCAATTATATGACACCATTTCAGTGGAACTACTTGCAGTTTAGAATGACTTAACAGAAATGAGCACACTGTACACTGAGCGCTAGTAAGATTTCTGGAAACCTCAGGGAACAAGATGATGTCATCGCATTATAAAAATATCTAGTTCAAATTCTTTGTGAGTCTGCTTGACAAAGCTTACATGACCAGACTTCAACAGTGAAATTCAGGCTCCTCTGCCATCACTCCAGTGATGAGTTTTCAAAACTGGTCTCTATTCTTCAGGCCTTAAACATGGGAGTGCGAGAGCTGTTTTCTCGTGCTCAAAATTCAACCTGAAGTAAAGGTTGTATAAATGCAAAACCTGTTTTTTAAAAAGACTTAGCATTCAAATCTCAGGAAGCATTCACATTTTAAAGGTCATTTGAGCCTCATGGCAAGACTTTCAAATCCTTCAAACAATTTAAACTAAATCCCCTCAATTTTGCAAAAATCTTCCATACTCAAGTAACATTTTGTGTAGAATGAAGACAACCAATAAAGCCTTTGAATATTCAGGACATTCTGCTATTTTACAGACTCTTGTGAGGAAACAACCACGGGCAAAGCAACAATACGCTGATGAAATCTGCTGATAGCATCATCTAAGGTGGTAACCCCTATACACAGGAGGATGAGAAAGTCTGGGATACTTATATCTGAGCATATATAGACACCTCAAAACATGCCTGGACACACCTATTCAGCTGTCTGTATGAAAGTTATGGGCACCCTGGGAGGAGAGTCCAAAATACAGATTGATAAATTTATTATTAGGTATTACATGACCTAATCTATGCACTACTCATGGGAACAGACTTCCAATTTTATGTTAATAATCTCTGAAATCTTTCTCATGTCAGGAGTTACTAAATCCAGAGTTCATTAGCAGCAGCATGAAAACATACCTGTTAAATAACAACACCACTGAAGAGTTACATACCTTCTAATGAGCTGTGGATTGGAGATAAATCAGCAAGCGACCTGCATGAGCAAACATTATTGATTAATAAGCTGCCATGAATTAATTTAATATTTCCAGTGCATGGAACAATGAGAAACAGTTTGAGAACAACTTTGATTTTAAACAACATTTGTACTTTAATGCACGTTGTAATTATAAAAAAGAAACAGCTGAATGAGACTTTTATATTTATACACTTCCAAGCAACATACAGAAGGCATGCATAATTTGCAGCCATAAAATACTCTTTAAAAATAAAAGATTTATAATTGCTTTTTCTGATTTGAGGATCAAATTAAGATTTTTTCACATTGTCCTTCATAATCTAAACATTATGTGAGTGACTAACTGAGCAAAGAGTAGGAGAATGCACAATATGGCATAGCATAAGTCAAACACAACAGTCTTGTGTTATCCTTGGAAGGATGGGGATATAGTCATTTAACTCTTAGAGTGCTTCCAGGCACTGAAATCTGCACTGGTGCTGCTGTTGAGCAGTATTGTGATAATTAGGCAGAAGTACTGTACAAATTAGGTCTTCTGAGTTCAGAGGCCTACAGGAAGAGGTGGCTTGTGGGTTCGTTTCATAATATCTGTACATATCTGTAGTAACCAGCCCAGGTTTCTTCCAATTCATCACAGCCCAAGTGAAATACAGAGGATATAAGGCCTGAAATTTCCAGTGAAGAAATTCTCGATACAGGTTCCAAAAACATCATAAAAGTAGACTGAATTGCTGCAGATGCCTCCTCAAAACCTACCTGCAACAGAAAGAGAGGAGTGTCCAGTGTTTTCAGCTTCTTCCTCAAGTATAAAAGAAAAGATTTATAGTTAGGTATGTGTTACTGAATACCAGGCCACTTGGCTCTTCCAAACACTGTTTTTCACCTCATGAGGTCTAAGTGCTCATCCTTCCCCTCTCCCGGGGTTACTGCATTTAAAACTTTGAGTTAAAACAGTGTTTTTAACTCTGAGCAACACAGAACTTATTTTCAAAACTGCTCAGATATTAGGCACCAGCTTAAGTGTGAGCTGCATACCTAAACACTTCTAGAGAAATATCCGAGCCAAGGAAAACAGATGCCATTTCTGGATGCAAACTAATTTATTCAAGAGAGTATTTTGAAAGAAAACCCTGTATCTATTTAATTTCAAGCTTCTCCTAAAAGCTACACCAGCATTAAATAGGGCAGCGTTTTCCTCAGGTTTCCTAGGAGGCAAAGCCAATTTCCAGACAGCAGGACTTCCCTGCTAATTGCCACCGAGAAATAATAATACTACACTACATATACATTTTTATATATATTTCCTAATTTCCTTCGTTATTATTGCCTCGCCAGGTTAATTTTAATTGAGGCTTTAAATAAAAAGCAACAGGAACCGCTGCGCATACCACCCCCCCGGGTTTGGCGGGCCCTGCCCTGAGGCGAGCCCCCCCCTCACGGCCCCACAGGGCCCCCCCGCCGGCCTCTCCCCATCCCCTGATGGGGCGAAGGCCTCGCAGAGCCGCGGCCTCTCGTTGTCACAGCAACCCCTCCAGCTCCGAGCCTTCCTCCTCCTTCCCTCACGGCTCCTCCTCTTCCTCCCCCCGCCACGCCCTCTCCCACCCACTCGGCCTCGCCGGCGATGGAGGCTGCGGGCGGCCGAGGCCTGAGCGGCGGCGGCGGCGGCGGGCGGGAGGTGCCGGCCGCCTGATGAGGTACCGCCGCCGGGCCGG
Source organism: Scolopax mira (assembly GCA_004320125.1). NCBI lineage: Eukaryota > Metazoa > Chordata > Aves > Charadriiformes > Scolopacidae > Scolopax > Scolopax mira. The sequence continues at coordinate 5,078 of BJBW01013320.1, read as the reverse complement.
TGTGAGGGGAGGGCGGGACAAGGGGCTCCCCGGCGGCCGCTCCACCTCAGAATGGGGGCGGGAGGGAGAGAGGGAAGGAAGGAAACAAGCGCCTCCAGGGTCACCCACCTCCCTGAGCCGGGGCTTCTGTGGGGGCCGGTGGGTGCCCCCCTACCCCCGGCGGCAGAGCCCTGCCCGCCGCCGCTGCGGGGGCTCTGGCGGAGGCGCGGCCCGGCCGGGCCCGGGAGAGGCCGCCGCGGCCCAGCGGGAAGCAGCGGCGGCCCCAGGAAGAGACGGGAAACGTTGGAAAAGTGCCTTTATTAAAGGACTTAATTTTATCTTTTTACCAGGGAGGGTGAGGGGGGGGAGGAAGAGAAGTTGCGGGAGCCGTCCGCCGCCTGCGGGTTTCTTACCCCTTGGAATCTCGTTTAATAACTTAAGTTACTGGAAAGTTTGTCAGGCAGAGCGCCAAGGGGAAGCTGCCCGACTCCAACAATAGGATCGCTCACTTCTTTTTAAACACCGAACTGTCAGTTTTTGCAGAAGCAGGCCTCAGCCTACCAACTGAAGAGTGCTAATGAGACTTTTTTCTCTCTTTTTTTTTTTTTTTAATTATTATTATTCCCCTCCTTTTAAAAACAGCATTCATTGCCTGTTCCTGCAGACACACTGAGTAATAATGTTCACACAAGTCAGTGCTATCTACAGTTTACTTGCCTTATTCATGGGCATAAAATCACAGAAAGTGAATTTTGGCTGCATTGAGGAATGATGTAATCTTTGACCAACAGAAATACAGTAGTAGCGGCAGCAGCGCTTCTAAATGGTACTAAGTTCCTGTCTTCATTTTTTTAAATCAATGCAGTTTACTCTTCTAATATAATCTCCATTGTAGAAGGTAAAGAATTCTAGGTTTGTGCATGTATATATATATATTAAAAACTTCTTGCTGTGCAAAACCAATTTTGCTTTAATCTTTTTGCAACCCCAATGAAGCCAGCTGTGTATACACACTAAGATTCGGGAAAAAAAATAATTTCCAATAGGAATCTGGAAGAGTTTGCATTATAGAAAAAGGATTGCAATAAAATTCCCCATTTTCAGTAATATTAGGTGATGGTGACAAGTATTGTGCCAAATGTAAAGCATTCCCCAAAATCGTTACTCTTACGTGAAGGAGGTTTAGTGCTATTTGACTAATGTAAAGACTGACACAGAAGTGAAAAACTGCCCAGGAAGACAATAGAAGATGCCAAAAGAAGGATAAGTAAGACCTCATTTGGGTGTTCTCGCTGTTAGATCACTGGTTGTTGGCTGCACTTCCTTTTTTTCACCTAGACCAGATGGTCCAGCCTCTTTTAAATGCTTCTTACAAAATGGAGCTAACCTGGTTCTGCTCACTTACCCAGACAGGATAATCTCCTTAATCTCATAATGGCCCTCAACTTTGAGCATGCACTGCTTTTGACCAGACTTGTCTGAACAAATGCTTACCGTTTTATGGATGCATGTAAATGTACTCTTTCCTTCCTTCCCATCATTGTTTGCTCCTTCCCTGGCCTGCTACTGTTACTATTTTTGTGAAATTATGCAGCAGTTATGAGATCTCCTCTGTACAAGCTAGTGCTGGTCTCCTCTTCAGCAGCTTGTGCTGTTATGGTTTGTGCTGGAGCAACTTTGGATTTTAATAAGGCAGCCAGGTTCACGGCAGGCGAGAAAGTCTGCAAGTGAATGAAAGGAAGTCAAAAAGAAATATGGCAAAAAAAAGATGAAATATGTCCAAAAAAACCCAACTTGCCCCATGGAAGGAGGGTGCAAACACAGGGTGCCATCTTACAGAATGCAGACAGTCTCTGTCAGAAATCATGCGAGCACTCACTCAGTACAGTCTATAGCATCTTGGTATCATTGTTTGTTTTGGTTGTGGGTTTTTTTTTTGTTTTACTCTGAATTAGTTATCACTTCCTTCAACTGTAATTTTTTTTTTTTTTTAATCCTACTTTAGGAGACAAAATAGCAAGAATCTGGACCAGAAGAAAAATCCCACCATGCAACCAAACTGCAGTCATCTCTACAACATCCAAGGGAGCGGCGATGACTCTTCATCTTCTTCTCAGGGCGCCCACGCAGCGAGGCTGGCGGGAGAGAGCTCCTGCCTCCACAGCGGAGACGTCCGCATACAGCTCAGCTCTGCTGGGGGAGAAACCAGGGACAGCACGAGTTCCCGGCATTCCAGGCCAGGTTCCCAAAATCGCTCACAGGGCCATGCCCACAGCGAAGCAGTGGGGCTGGACGACACCGCTCCAGACTCGGAGGAACATGGCAGCTCCCTCTCAGAGCTCAGATACCTCCTCCCGTGGCTGCACAAAAGCCTGCCGTATATCTTGATTCTGTGTGTCAAACTGATCACGCAGCACATAATTGGTAGAGTATAACAAAATAAGGTCTGAGAGAACAGATCCCTCCCTCTCCCAAAGAGATATACTAATAACCGTGTCTGAAATATAATTCAATTTAGTTTTAGCTTTATTTTTATTTGCTTTATTCATCAGAAAGAGAGATTTACTAAACTACATTTCAGTGGCTTCCGTTTCCTTTGCTGGCATATGTACAATGTGCTTAATTATTCTGCCTTGATAGTCTGAGCTATTAATTGTAATTACAAAGATGTTTTTGTGGCTGTTTTTTTTAACCCAGTTCAGTAATTTTTATTTTTTCTTTATTTTCTGGTGTATAACTGACCCTTTTTTCCTAATAGGCATTTCTCTTGGAATTGGGCTGCTAACAACTTATATGTATGCAAACAAAAGCATAGTAAATCAGGTTTTTCTAAGAGTAAGTATCACCCAACAAAATTCTCTTAAGTTAACCATGAGGTTTCCTCCCCCCCAACTTTGACTATTGCAATTACTTCAACTGATAAAAGCTTTTTGCAATTTATGGAAAAACTTCTTAACTGTATTTGTGGAATCAAGTAGCAGTTGAGCGTTTTAACTTTCAGCTGTCTCTGTTCATTCCCAAAGGAAAATTTGTCGTTTCTTTAGAGCGGGGTGGGTTTTGGTAAAAACCTGGATACACATAGAAATCGTTACATTGAAAACAGTAAAATTACTGCTTTGCCTTTCCACTGAGTTCTCCTATTTTATTTGCCCTGAAACCACTAAGATAAAATCCTCTAGTAGTAAAACTCCTTTCAGGTGCAACAGCCTTAGTGCCTCGGAGATACATTGAGGACACTGATCCCGAGATAGGGGCAGTAATTCAGCTTTACAATGTCCTTACAGGAACGGTGCTCTAAGCTGCAGTGCTCTTGGTTACTGGTGTACCTAACTGGATCAGCTCTCCTCCTGTATTACACCTTCCATTCTCAGTCACTGTATTACAGGTAAGTAGAGGAACATCTTAACTCACGACATAAATGACACAAATGCTAACTGGGAACATTTTATCTGGGCTGCTGCTGGTTTTAATTGTGGCATTGGTTCCTCTTTCATTTTAATCTCCGTTCCTCCTCTTCTGCCAAACTGAACAGGTGCTGTCCTTAAAACCAGGATGTTGGAATATTAGATGCCCCATACTCGGCTCATGGCACTGCTGTGCCTCGGGGAATGTACCTGACTCTGAGCTTTCACCCCACCTCCTTGCCTTTGAAATACCCATGATGGCCCAAAGTTCTGGGGCTCTGTGGAGCTACAGTCTTGGCTGGAAATCATTCAAAGGCTGTTTTGCTAAAAAGGGAAAGCAAGCCTTTCTCTAGAGGATAGGTGTTGTGGCGAAGATCTAGGAAAGAAGGTTCAAAAATGGAAAGGTTGTCAGAGACCATAAGTGATCAATTTACAATGAAAGAGTTCATTTTCTTAGCAAATATTTTTCCTCTGTGTAAACCAGGTTTCCTTTTTTAATTAAACCTGCCGTGATAATCTCTGGTTATGCTTTCCTCTAAGTAGGGTGCTCCAGTAACTTCTGATAATTCTTTTTGTAGCTTAATCTTCTTAAACCCTACTGTGGATTTTAAGAACTTCTGGGAGGTACTTTGGATTGTGGGAGTCACAGACTTTATTCTGAAATTCCTCTTCATGGGCTTCAAGTGCTTTATTCTCTTGGTGCCTTCTTTTATGATGTCCTTTAAATCCAAGGTAAGGAAACAAGCTATATTTTTGCTTCCTTATGAAGATTCTGTTATGGTTAAATGAGCTAATTATTAAACTCTATCCAGAGAAAAGTCTTCTTAATTAAAGGTTCGTATATAATCTACCACTACACCGTGGGTGAGAAAACCCTGTGGATTTCGTGTTCCTCCCTGCTTGGTGCTAAGGAAGGTTTACATCTGATCTGAAACAATTGCTTGTATGATGTCATTGGATAAATGGGTTTATTTCTGTCTCTAAGTGGGGGGGATGAAGAACCCTTTTATTTGCTGCAGTGCAGGAATGTGCACAGGCAGTGAGCTCGGAGCAGCTGAAGCACAGCAAATTTTTTTACGTGCTGTACAGTAACTGACATGAGATTTTTAAGATCTGTGCATGCAAACAGCTGTATTTTCTGTCTCATTACAAAATAATTCTAAATTTTCTTTTTGTTATTAAACAATATTTATGTCAGATCAATTAATTGGATTTATAACTAAATTCCTTAAACCAGTGAAGTTTAGTAATTCTCACAGAAGACTATAGTGGTTAGTGGGGTAATATTTTTAACTGCTTCCCATGGTGAAAAAGGCAAAAACCAATTAAGTTTTAAGTTAAAATAGCAAATACTAGTGTTGGTTTAAAAAAAAAAAAAGGTACAGTGTGTATGTGGTAGCACTTGAATGGGATGTTTTGGTAGGTTTTATCTCTTAGAATGTACCAGAACAGTTTTTTCCTTGGGTACAACCAATTTCTCTAAGTACCAGTTTATAATGAAGATTCTATAGCTAGAGATGTAACATCTGAAAAATAGTTACTGAAACTTCCATTACACCACTAACTGTGACCTAAACTGTAGCTAAATTAAAGGAGGAATCTGGTCAATAGAGGCAAATTGTAGCATTATCCAGTGTACATTATAGAAAGAGTACTTCTTCCCTGATACAAATACAGTTTTAAAGACAAACTTAA
>BJBW01013318.1:0-85420 GCA_004320125.1 Scolopax mira | reverse complement strand
GAGGTTGTGGAGTCCCCTTCTCTGGAGATTTTCAAGACCCGACTGGATGCAGTCCTGAGAGGCATGCTCTGACATGCTCTGGGTGGTCCTGCATTGGCAGGGGAGTTGGACTAGATGATCTCTATGGTCCCTTCCAACTCCAAAAAAAATCAGTGAAATTCAGTGAAAAACTTTAAAAAAGCTAAAATAAAGACTGCTACCAGATGGAGTAACCCTCCTGTGCTTTGCAATGCCTTTATGTGTGGGAATTATGAGAGCAAGATCTATTAAAAATCCTGGTGCTAGCCCACTCATATTTGTATGGGAATAATGGAATAAGCATTTCTGCCTGATTCACCTCTCGGATTTAGCAAGAAGCCCAGGTGTGAGAAGTGCTGAGGCATTGGTGCAGAACTGCCCGAGTCCCAGACCTCATTTTGGATGTGAACCTTTGCAAGTGAGTGCTCCACTTGGCAGGTGCTTTTACAGCTGGCCCTGGTGAACTGGAATGAAAGAAAGTTTTTTAAAACTCGAGATGTTGCAAATTAGTGGAGGGTGGCCAAGTTCTGCAGTGCAGTCACTGAGGCACAACGAGAAATCAGCTAATTAGGCAAGAGCTCATCTCACATTGCCAATTTTCTACTGACCTCTGAGATTACACCATGTCTAAAAGGTGCAGGGCAACCCCATCTTTCAGGCCTGTGCTCAGCAGGGCTCTCATGCATTCCTGCTGAGGCATGAGGTTTTTGTTTTTTTTTTTTTTAAATTTAAACCTAATCTTTAATATTTGCCTAAAACTCTTTGAGCTTTCCAAACAAGGACAGCAGCAGAGCTATCACAGTTCCCCTTCCAAAAGCTCATCTCAGCCTGGCTACAATGATGCTTTGACACTTTGATCTGCACTTGAGCCCCTCCTAAGAGCTGTGGCTTATGCCATCCGGGTAAAAGAAGGTCATACAGAGCTGGCACGTTCTCTGTGTGCAATAAGTATTTCCCATTCAGTATTAGCAAATATTGACACAACACAGTGAAGAGTTATGTGTACAGAACCTCTAAGAAAGTGGGTGTTCCTGGGTGGGGCAAAAACAAGAGTAAGAAATCCCAGGTAAATTGAGTCCGGACTGATATAAAACTTCATTCGTACAGAGATGGGTGGTGTGCCAGAATGATCCCACCTGAACACACAGACCAGCAGAATCTAGAGGTATCTGAATGTGAATGCAGTGAGGTGTGGGTCCTGGATGAGCAAAAGTTGTGTACAATAACATTTTTCCTGCATAGAGTAATTTTCTTGTACTATGAGCTTCGTCTATTGAAATTAGTCACAGTTGCAAAGGCAGCAATAGCCTGGTGGTAAGAGACTGGTGGTGTAGGGTTTTTTTTTGTAGTTCTTTCCTTCTTTTCTACATGCCCTTTTTTTGTGGTTTGCTGGTGTAGTTTTCTATTGTCTATCTGGTCTCTAGGACATTAATGAGTTCATGTGCCCATGTCACATCCCTCTTCACCTGCATCTTTTCCAGCCTGAGGACTCCTAGCCCATGTAGTCATTTATTGTGCAGAAGTTCCATATTTGCGAATGTTCTTGTCATTGCTTGGTCACAGGGAAGTTGGGGCTTTGCATCTGCTTTTCCAGGAATAGAGATTTTTTCCCCTCTGCTGCTGTAAAAGTGAGGAAATTTTCCAGTGACAGAGGAAATAAGTAAGTGTGAATTTTATTTCACCTGCCAACAACCTCGAAGCCTTTGTCATGGCAGTGATGTCTGGCAGCACCCGACTATGATTCAGTGAAAGATTTAGCAATGACAGAAAAGATTAATTGTAGGAGAATGTAAGGAGACTCTGCAATTTCTGTCTGATCCTGAGATGACTTTTTGGGACCTGAGTGCCATGGAAGTCTCACATGTCCTTGCTGCCTTTAAGATCTTTGAATCTTTATGGAGAGGTATGTATTATTTTGTCCATGAAGCCAAAAGTTTTAGGGCTGAGGCTAAATTTACACTTTTAACTGAATGACACGTTTTTTCCAGCAGATGGTGATAAAGCACCAGGGTTTGGCCTGTTTAAAACCAGCTGTTGGTGTCAGAACGTGAGGCTGGCTCTGACTGTGTCTTAGGGGAAAACCTGCTCGATTCAGGTCAAACCATAATCGGGATGAAACAGTTTATAAATGTCTTAATGATATGTAATTAGCTGAAAACTAGTGAACTATACATTCATGATAAAACTGGTGATACAACAGAGAAACTGCAGTGCTAGAACCTTTAGAGAATGTTACTAAAGCTCCAGACACCCTTCTGCAACTTATCCCCAGAAGTTTTGAGTCCCCTCTTGCCACACCCACAGAGATACATGTACCCCCTCACCCCACGTTTTGGTGCGGTGCACAAGCAAACCAATCATTTCTGAGCCCAGTCCAACCAGCACTTAACTTTCTCTCTTCATTTAGAATTTAAAATCAATTTCTCTTTTTTTGTAGATCACCATGTCTTTTTAAAGACATCTCTTTTGGTAATGTAAAATCTTCTTAAGTTACACAACCCCATTTGAGACATACACTGCTGAGTGTCTCTCCAAGCACAAGTGCTTTCTTTAACTCCTGTTAAAGCTTTTTTATAGATCATAGAGTTGTTCAGGTTGGACAAGACCTTTAATATCATGAAGTCCAACCATTAACTAGCATTGCCAAGTCCACCACTAAACCATGTCTGTAAGTGTTACATCTACCCACTTTTTAAATACCTCCAGAGAAGTATTCAACCACTTCCCTGGGCAGCCTGTTCCAACATTTGATAACTCTTTCAGTGAAGAAATTCTTCCAAATATCCATTCTAAAACTCCCCTAGCAGAACTTGAGGGCATTTCTTCTTGTCCTATTGAAGAGACCAACCCCCACCTCACTACAACCTCCTTTCAGGTAGTTGTAGAGACCAATAAGGTCTTCCCTCAACCTTCTTTTCTCCAGGCTGAACAACCCCAGTTCCCTCAACCACTTGTAAAAGCCACCACTCATAAAACTTGTTCTCTAGACCTTTCATCAGCTTTGTTCCCCTTCTCTGGACATGCTCCAGCACCTCAATGTCTTTCTTGTAGTGAGGGGTCTAAACCTGAACATGAGGTGAGACCTCACCAGTGCTGAGTACAGGGGGCAATCGCTTCCCTAGTCCTGCTGGCCACACTATTCCTGATAGAGGCCCGGATGCTGTTGGCCTTCTTGGCCACCTGGGCACACTGCTTGCCACCCAAACCCCATACACTCACTGGGATTCAAGAAAGCTCTAGGATGGAATATGTGGTTCATTTGCTATTGAGGAAGTACTGGTCAATTAATATGAGATGTGCTAAAATGAATGTTAGCTCAAGTATTTTCCAAGTTAACAAGCTCCAGTGTTTTAGGGCAGAAGAGCCTGGTCTGCCGGGAGTTAAATGGCAGTGCTTCTTAACTGGGAGACATATTGCTGACTGGAACAAATAAGATGGTACATTCAAGAAAAGTCAAAAAGTATCTGAAGACATTACAGAAATACTGTACGCACAAAAATATCACACACTTCTTGCAACCCCTATCATTCTGTGATTTGACACTGTTCTGCATGATATTGTCTCTAAATTGGAGAGACATGGATCTGATGGGTGGAAAACTCAATGGGTAAGGGATTGGCTGGATGGTTGCACTCAAAGTGTTGCAGTCAATGGCTTGATGTCCAAGTGGTGACCTGTGACATTCCTCAGGGAATGAGGAATGAGGTATGGGAATGAGGAATGAGCACTGGTATGAGGACTGGTGCTGTTTAATGTATTTGTTGGTGACATGGGTGTTGGGATTGAAAACACCCTCACCAGGTTTGCTGACAACACCAAGCTGGAAGGGATGCCACCCAGAGGGACCTTGACAGTCTTGAGAGGTGGGCCTGTGCAAACCTCATGAAGTTCAGTGAGGCCAAGTACAGGGTCCTGCACCTGGGTCACGGAAATCCCAGGCACAAATACAGGCAGCGAATGTCTGGAAAGCAGCCCTGAGGAGACTTTTTACAAGGGCATGTAGTGATAGGAGAAGGGGTAAAGGCTTCGAACTGAAAGAGGGGAGATTTAAATTAGGTGTCAAGAAGAAATTTTTTGCTATGAGGATGGTGAGACGCTGGAACACGTTGCCCAGGGAAGTTGTGGATGCCCAATCCCTGGAGGTGTTCAACGCCAGGTTAGATGGGACTTTGAGCAATCTGGTCTAGTGGGAGGTGTCCCTGCCCATGTCAAGGGTGTTGGAATTAGATGATCTTTAAGGTCCCTTCCAACCTGAACCATTCTATTGGAAAAACATATAGAGATACACAGTCAGTCCAGAGGTGCATTGAAGTTCTTCAATCTATTGTGAGTTCAAAGGCTGTGGTGGTACCCAGCAACCCAACCTCCAGGAAGTCTGGAAAATCAGTGTGGGAAAAAAATATAATTTTTCCTTTGGGAAACATCACCTGCCTTCTGGTGAGGCCAAGCTGTAAGTGGCTGCTGGCAAGCATCATCTTGGTGGTGTATCAGCAACTTGGAGAGAATAATGCTTCTTACCTAGGCATAGGGCTGAAGGATGGGTAAGAAGTGTTACATGTCCCTAGATGCTGACTTCAGTGAAATGTGGCAGGTTATTGTCTGTGTTTTCCCAAGCTTTCTTCAGAAAAGCAGTGCTTGTACTTCTGAGGAGCTCTGTAATTAACAGTCTGCACTACCGCAGGGTTAATAAAACAGTTGTAGTTGGTATTTCTGTACCAGGCCCAGAAAGAAGCAGCTTGAGTTCAGAATTGCTTTCAGTTTTCCAACCAAATTGTAGATCTTTCCCATGAAGGCACTTTCTAATCCTTTTTTCTTCTACTCCAGCCAATCCTGCTGAGCAATCCCTCAGATAGCTCACTATAAGTTAACTCTATTTTAAACTGTGGGTCTGTATTTCAAACACAACTAATATTATTTAAACATTCACGTGCATCTGTCCCTTGGAAGAGACGGACAGTCCCAAACAGCCAGCATTTATAAGCTTCCTTAGGAAGAAGCAATGCTTTTTCCCCCCTCATCTGACAAATCCCTGTCGTGTCAAAGATGTTGTAATTGATCTTTGTCATTAAATTCAATAATGTCCAAATTTACAGATCTACCTTGTTTCAGGCTAATGTAGATAAATGAGGTTCACGGTAAAATATTGACTTTTACTTGGCACCTATGCACCTCAGCACTTTATGCGTTTGATTAACATACAAGCAAGGCTGTAAAATCAAATAAATGAATGCAAGGAGTAATGCTTTATTCTCCTTAAATGATACATGAGCCTCAGCTATTTATAGGAAGGGATTGGGAGAGAAATGTAAAGCTAAGCCAATTCTAAGAATGCTGATACAGGGGATTCAGTGAAAAATTGATATTCGTATGAGGAAACTTCTGTAGGGAAAATCAGAACACCATGTAGCGGTGTAAAGCTCATTTATTTGTGCCTTGATCATGGTTTCTACCTAACGCAGCCAAACATTGCATAAGCAGTATTTTTGGAGAAATAAGGCACGTGTTTTTATCCCTTAGCTACTGGAATACCTTGCCAGGGGCTGTGTTAGATCATTTGTATGGGAGTCTTTAAAGCACAACTTTTCCCTTCTCTGCAGGCAGTGCTGCAGCTCAGCCATGAACACCGGACTGAGGAAAGAAACCTCTTCAGCAGATGATCATTACGCAGGAGCCCAGACTGGGTGATGGCACTGATCCCTGCCCAGAGATGACACACTCAAATCAGGGAAGGCACAGGCGATGTGACGTGTCTGAGCTATTAAGAATAGACAGAAATAATTTAAGCAAGGACCCCCTCAGAAAGATGACTCCCTGGAAAGAGTGTTTAGCCATTGCAAGAGGAACTGCTCAGATCTCACTGAGCCCACAGCCGGGGGAGTTTTCAAATGATCTCACTTGAGCATGGGGAAAAGAACCTGGCTCATATCAGACTTATTCTCTCACTATTTTGACCCATGCAAAATACAAATAGGCAGATTCTTAAGTGACACAAATCTCTAAAGCCGAGATGAGAAGGATAATGCATCTCTGAAAAGGCTGCATATGAACCATTTTTCTCCACAAATAATGAGGACAGCTACAAAAAATATGAAGTGTGGCCTATGTAATCACAGACCATTTATCTGTTTTCCTTCTTGGCAGAATCACTGCAGAAAGAACAAGATTTAGACAGCAATCAGAGAATCCCAGACTCAGCTTTCATTTGAAGAAGGGAAGATTTTTTCTGCATGGACATGGTGGAAAATGGCTGAATGGGGAACCTGAACAGAACAGTTCTGCCTCTGGAGTAATCCCGTAATAAATCGCTATGGTGACACTTTATTTAAGAGTGAAAATTATTTCATTGCATATCATGGAATCACGGAATTGTCAGAATTGGAAAGAACCTCTAGAGATCATCTAGTTCAACTCCCCAACTCCTAAAGCTAAAGCAGGATTGCCCAGAGCACGTCACTCAGGACTGCATCCAGGCGGGTCTTGAAAATCTCCAGAGAAGGGGACTCCACCACCTCCCTGGGCAGCCTGTTCCAGGGCTCTGTCACCCTCACTGTAAAGAAGTTTTTCCTCATATTTGAATGGAACTCCCATGTTCCAGCTTGTGCCCACTGGCCCTTGACCTCTCACTGGGAACTGTCGAGAAGAGTCTGGCTCCTTCCTCCTTCAACTCACCCTTTAGATACTTACAAGCATTCATAAGGTCTCTCTCAGGCTTCTCTTCTCCAGGCTAAAGAGCCCCAGTCTCTCGGCCTTTCCTCGTAAGGAAGATGCTCCAATCCCTTAATCATCTTGGTTGCTTTACGCTGGACTCTCTCCAGTAGTTCCCTGTCCCTCTTGAACTGGGGAGCCCAGAACTGGATGCAGTATTCCAGTTGTGGCCTCACCGGTGCCTAGTAGAGGGGGAGAATAACCTCCCTCAACCTATTGGCCACACTCTTCCCTATGCAGCCCAGGATTTCATTGGCCCTCTTGGTGACAAGGGCACATTGCTGGCTCACGGATAGTTTACTGTCCACCAAGATCCCCCAGATCCTTCTCTACAGAAGTGCTTTCCAGCAGGTCCACCCCTAACCTATATTGGTGTCTGGCTCTCAGATACAAACTAGTTGTTTGCTCTCAGAATGTAATCAGTTTTCAGGAACAGGAAATTTTAATGTGGAATAAGGAGTCCACAAGGGAAGATACTACAGAAGAGCAACCATCCTCCTGTTTATTTTGACTGGCCTGTACTTACAGAGGGTCAGAAAACTGCAACAAAATGCAGTAGTGGCACTGCTTCTTTCCACGTCCTTATTGATGTGGCTGTCTTGGCCTTGTGTTCCTGAACAATTTTCTCATACTGCCAAGCTCTGAATTGAGGAGACTCTTGTTAAAATTCTTCTCAGAAAACAGACTAAAGGAAAAAAAAAGTATTCAGAAGGACTAGGTTTCCTCCAGCACCCATTTTGCAGACGGATATCTCTGAAATGTCTTCCCAAAAGATTTCTCCCTGTCACAGTGTTTCTTCTGTGGAATTTTCTGCCTCCTGTATTCCCCAGCTACCTCAAAAGGGAAGCGACTTTTCTTCAGTAAGAAAGCACAGTATCTTGAAATGTCACAGGAGTCACGAGCATTTTCTTGTCTGAAGTTAGCAATGAGATAACATAACACGAGTGGATCCAGGGGGGTGAGTTCATTACCTGGTCTGTCAGAGACATCTGTGAATCCTGGGGTAATTGCACAGGGTCCATCACGACTGCCAAATGCAGACATCTACTGAGTCACTGGACTCTGTCGATTGGGCTGTCTTTACAGCAAAGGGAAGGAAATATGTACTTGCATCTGAACTGTTCCAGGTATTTGCCTCAGGATGTGATACCCTACAAAGATAAAGTGCCTGTTTCTTTCCACCTATTACAAAGCTAACTCTGGATGATTACCTCAGGTATAGAGATCTGACCAGTAGACATCTACAGTTAAGTGAATTAGGCTGAAACCCAATACCTTTTATACCTTTTAATTTCTTTTATATAGTGAACTTACATATTTTAATTGTGATCCTCAAAGGGCAATAAAAGGGTCATGGATCATGTACTTTTCTAAACAGATGGGCTTCAGATCAGGGCATCTGGAGTCTCCGGGAAGGATTATCTCTTCTCTCCTCTTCTATCATAAAAAAATTTTTAACAAATCTTGAAAACTTTTGGAAATTTATCTATTGAAAAAAAGAAGAAAGTCTCTAAGTCCTTCACACAGTTTCTTTGTTTCAAGGTCATCATGAATTAATTTTGGAGATTCATGGAATTAGTTGTCTATGTCCAATAAATTATAGCAGGTAATTACACTATTCTTTTAACTTCAGTGCTTCACTCCAGTGTCCTTGTGGATCTGTTTTACTGGGTGCTTTTTTTGCAATAGAAAATTTGGGTAGATAGTTGCCCATTATTTTGTGAAGGGCATTGGTGGAGTGCTGTCCTGTGATATTTCTGTGAGAAAAATTACTGTAATTTGTTAATTAATCAGAAACTAATTTTATTTGTGCATTTGTAGCTCCATGGTTCTTACCACTTCATGATTTTTGACAATTTTACACAGGTAAGAGTATTGATGAGATAAATCTGAGTATTATCTTCATTTTACAAATAGAAAAGTGAGAAAAAAAAGATTTCCATTGACTGCAGTGAGCTTTCTAGCAGGCTACAGTACTCCCCTGCAGTGTTGCATCCAGCTCTGGGGCTCCCAATGGAAGGAGGACATGGACCTGTTGGATCCGGTCCAGAGGAGGGCCACAAAGATGATTAGAACGCCGTCTGCTATGAGGACAGGTTGAGGAGCTGGGGTTGTTCAGCCTGGAGAAGAGAAGGCTCTGGGGAGACCTTCCAGTACCTAAAGGGGCTACAGAAAAGATGGGGAGGGGACTTTTTATCAGGGAGTGTAGTAATAGGACAAGGGGTAACAGCTTTAAACTGAAAGAGGGTAGATTCAGGTTAGATATTTAGGATGCATGTTAGGTTTCTTAGTTATTGTGAAAATGGAGTCTTACAGAAATATTACTGCTAGACAGTGAGTCAGCTTTGGCAGAAAATATTGTCCATAATGGAAGACCCTGGAAATGGCATTTGCATTATCGGGTTGAAGGGGCTTCTGCCCATGCTCCAAAATGTTGATCTGCTATTTCTCAGTGAAGCTTGAAAGTAAAATGTTTTGTGCTGACTTTCTCTGTGTGTGGGTCCAGTCCTGTTCAATATATTCATCAATGACTGGGATGAAGGGATAGAGGGTGTCCTCAGCAAGTTTGCTGATGACACAAAACTGGGAGGGGTGGCTGACACACCAGAAGCCTGTGTCACCATAAAGCAACACCTGGACAGGCTACAGACTTGGTTGGAGAGAAATATGGTGAAATTCAACAAAGGCAATTGTATGGTGATGCACCTGGGGAGGAATGCACCAGTACAGGTTGCTGGAGAGCAACTCTGTGAAAAAAGACCTGGGAGTCCTAGTGGACAATAAGATAACCATGAGCCAGCAATATGCCAATATGCCATTGTGGCCAAGAAGGCCAATGGCATCAAGACGAGTGTGGCCAGCAGGTCGAGGGAGGTTATCCTCCCCTTCTACTCTGCTCTGGTGAGGCCCCATCTGGAATACCGTGTCCATTTTTGGGCTCCTCAGTTCAAGAAGGACAAGGAACTGCTAGAGAGAATCCAGCAAAGGGATACAAAGGCGATTAGGGGACTAGAACATCTCTCTTATGAGGAAAGGCTGAGGAACTTGGGTCTTTTCAGTCTGAAGAAGAGAAGGCTGAATGGGGATCTGATCAATGCCTATAAATACTTAAAGGGTGGCATGAAGATAGGGCCAGTCTTTTTTCAGTGGTACCCAGTGACAGGACAAGAGGTAACAACAAACTTGAACATAAGAAGCTCCATCTAAACATGAGGAGGAACTTCACTTTGAGCCCTGGAACAGGCTGCCCAGAGAGACTGTGGAGTCTCCTTCTATGGAGACATTCAAAACCTGTCTGGACAAGTTCCTGTGCAACCTGCTCTGGGTGACCCTGCTCTGGCAAGGGGGTTGCACTAAATGACCTCCAGAGTTTTCTTCCAACCAGTATCATTCTGTGATTCTGTGAATAAATAGAAATTTATTCTTAGAAATTTCTTAGAAATTTCTGCTGCCTTACTCTTAGAAAAAATAATGATGGGTCAGTCAAATAAGGGTCTGATTCAAAATAGTGGCATAAACCTGAAACAAGTTGTCATGCAAACCTGATAATAGTTTAAATGAAAACTAGTAAATTTTTCTAGAAAAATTTTTCTCACAAAACTCTGGCAACATTGTGATCCAGCCAAATTATCACAAATACCCTTTCTGGAAATCTTTCATCTCCTTTCTGCAGATGATGTTCTATTCACCTTCTCCACGTAATTTATCTTTTCATAGACCATGATCATTGTCTCATTCTTCTGGCTTTTTTCCAAGTTGAAGTCCTAGTCTATTCAATTTCTCCTTGCACAGAAACTGTTGTACAGCTCTTACTGTCTCTGTATACTTTCTCTTTCTAGCTGAGATGGGGTGAAAGTGCAGGATTGATGATGGAATTTTAGCATTGTTCAAATAAAGGAGAGCAAAAGGACCTTACACCTGCCAGGACCGGGCTTTGTCTACCCCAGGTTGGTCTGAATAAATTCACTTTAAGAGAAAAAAAATAGGAATGAAAAAAGGACAAAAAGATCCAAGTGAATAACATCATCTTCATCATGACCCCATTAAGGTTAATAAAATGTTAAAATGAGACAGCGCTCACCCACTGTTTTATCTTTACTCCATTGCTTTTTCCTACTAGCAGTGCATCAATAACCTGCACTATATTCTAACTGATTGAATAAAAAGTTATATTTAATTGGGAAATCAATGAGCAGGAATAGGGCACTGAGGTCATATAGATTGTATCATCCTGACCAATCTAACTTACTTGCCCTTTGAGCTGGTCTTTCATCATTATATTTCACTTGCCAATTCCTCAACAGTCTTAATTATGGGCACAGCAATTTGTCTTCAAATATCACACTACAGTGAAATCTATGCATCAATAAATACAGCTCAAAAGCTGTTTTCCACACTGCTGGAGAGTTAATTGCTTCTATGGTTAAAGCAAATGCTGTAATTCTTTACATTTGTGGTGCTTTTCAACATCTTCAAGTGACTGGAGGCCATTCAGAATTGCTAAATTAAAGGAAAACATGTCTTTGAATATGAAGATTGGTTGTGGGCAATTTTTGACACTTTATCTATATAGAACATTCTGCGCCGCACTGTAGTTGGAGCAAGGCTAAGAAATAGCAGGGGCCACTTTAGAAAGCGTAGCCAGAGTAGTTGGAAGGATCTGCTGGCTGTTCATTTCCTGCCTGCCCCTTTTAAACACCAGCTATAGGTAGGAGAGTGGTGAATACCACATTTACAAATTTTGCCCAATCTAGGAAAAACAGCTTTTCCTGTTGAGGAAAGATGTCCTTGTGCTGTCCTTGTGTTTGTCCTCTCCAAAGCAAGAATGTTCTCTAATGTGTTAATGCCACTTGGAAGGCACGGGATGTGAGTCAGCCTTGAAAAACCGTGTCTGTGAACAAGAGTAGTGGTGAAGCCCACAGCTGTGGAGGATGTTGGTTGAGCTGGGTGAATTCCTCACAGGCTTTGGTGGAGTTACCACAGCCAACCCTCCAAGCCGTATAAAGTGTCCGTGTTTTTATTCTGCTCTTCTTTTTGCATGCAATACCTGTCGTGCTCCCTGACTCCTAAACCACTTCTAAGCCACAGCATTGGTTTCTGCGCTGGCAACTTGCCTCAACCCGATGTCTGAGTGGCCGTCAATATTTTCTGCCCTTGTAATGGACAGCCCAAGGCCCTCCTATGAAATATTCTGGCATCTCTGAAAGGAAAGATGTAATTTCTGCTGGATGTTGTCTTAGCAAGGGTGGATGGGGCAGGAGCAGACCTAGGGCCACCCATACTGTGTTGCAAGTATACTGTAGGCACTGGGCTTTTCTGAGTTCCTCTTCCAGGAATACCTGCTCGGTTCCTTAAAAGAAAGCATTTAAAGTGAAGCAGTGTGCATGGGTGATTAATTTAACCTGCAGCCCATGAGAGGTTCCAGTCCGTATTGTTTTGTGGATGCAAACAGGGAGTCACTTTTGGGGAGGATGAAGAATGACATCTGGGCATTTACAGAATCACAGAATTGTTGGAAGGGACCTCTGGAGACCATCTAGTCCAACCCCTGCCAGAGGAGGCTGGACAGTAATGCACCCAGGTTGGTTTTTAATATCTCCAGAGAAGGAGACTCCACCTTCTCTCACACCTCTCTCACATCCTGTTCCAGTGCTCTGCCACCCTCAAAGGAAATTCTTCTTACCGCTATTCCTTGTCTACAGTCAAAGATAGTAATGATTCCTTCTCCAAATTCTTGAGGCTGCCATTTGAAGAACAAGCAAGAAAACATTGTCTATCGGTTTCTAAACTCCTGCTCAGCAGTAACTTCAGCAGGAGTTGCTTGACTGTATGTGAATAACTAAATATGCATTGGTACTGTTAGGTGCCACATTCCAATATCTATTAAATGTGCTTGGCATTTAAGTGAGCTAAGATCAAATTCTAGGTCTTGACCATATTAAAAAAACCCAAACTTACTGGGCAGAACACATGTTATTTTGCCTTTTCCTCATCTAAAACCTCATCTATGCAGATGAGGAACCTCTTCTGACCAAAAGTTTCATGAAAACAGGTAGGTGGTTATGAAAAGTTTTGATTTGGATGCTTTATTGTTTTCTGAGAAAGCCCGTCTGTTGAGGCATTTCTGACAAGGTGTAAATGGCATCTATGAAATACCTGGACAAAATGTGTTACCTTCTGAGAATGATTTCTTTGCAGGATATAGGGTGCTCTGAGATGGTGCTATAAGGGCACCAGAAGTACCCAATTCTGGAAAACACATGTAGAAGTAATCCTTATCTTCTTAAAAATATTTCTTCAAATAAAGAAGCTCTTTAATAGCCAAGGCATGTATTGCAAGAGTCTTACTCTCTGAGCCAAGCAGAGTGGATGTATTGAATAACTGTGCCATTGCATGCATAAATATCCAGAAAATAAATCAATTATATCTAAATTAAACATTAGACATAATGAAAATAAAGCTACTATAATTGAACATTATCACAGGTTTTGACATTTTTGGCTTGGAGAGCAAATATCTCAGCTTCTGCTTGGAAGATCATCTTGGAAAGCTCTCAGCCCACACAGGGGTACTGACAAGACAAATACACTTTAGAAAACCCATAGCACACTGCCTGTCCCTCTATTGGTCCCCAAAGTCTGTCACAACAAGTGACAGCCTCAAGAGGAGTTTGGACTTCTGCCTTGGCTATGTTTCCAACTTTGGAAAGCCTTTTCACGGAATTTTCATACATAAAACCAGTGTTGGACTTGCCCCACATTATGTTCATGTCCATCTCTGAAGAGAGTATTACAACTTACATTTTTCTATAGGGCCAATGATATTGTTGAGTTTCATCCCTCGTGTGTTCGCGGAGCTTTGTCAAGGATATCAAGACCAGCACCTGCATCTTCACAGGTAGGTTTGGAAGCTCTAAGGGCTAAGTGTTGTCACCAACTATTTTTAATCACCATATTTTCAAATAGGCTTAATGGAACTTGCCATGGAAAGTGGTGAGTTCACATAAAATTAGGCAACTGATCAGTACCTGCAGTAATAATATGTGCAGAATATTAAATACGAACTTTCATCTAGAATTTCAAATGCCTTCCAAAGTTGGGCTTTATTTTCCATTTTCTGAGTATTTATGCCAGAGGTTTCTGAATTGGCTGCACAAAATACAACAACACTGAGCCAAATAAAGCTGTGTGCTGTCTTCTATTTCGAGCTCTGTGTTTATGTGGACCTCTAAAAGTGGGGGATCCTACAGCTATCGGAGGTTCTTGTGGTGAGCCTATTGTCTTTAAGCCAAGGGATGAGGATCACTTTCTACATGAATTGTGTATTTGTTTCAGTTAGTTTGTGGATGGAGAGACTGGAGACATTGAGAATGCTAGAAAGAAAACACAAACCATTCATTGTGCACCTGTGTCCTCATCGTAGGTCCTACCCCAACATCCACAGCTCTGGCTGATACCCAAAAGAAGACAGGAACTCCTTTGCCATTAAATCCCTGTGTTTCATCCCCTGCCTCTGCACATAGAAATTACTTACTGAAATGCTACATCAACAGATATTCTTTCTTGATCTTCTCTGGCAGAGGAAAGCACACATACCCCTTTTTTCTTCTACGTTTGGTCACAGGATCTTGTTCTGTCTGTTTTATGGAGCTCTGAAAAGCAGCCAGGGTTGTAGGCTTTGAGGAGATATTGGAGCTATTATCTGGTTTGTTTTGTTTTGCCGATGGGGATTTGGCTAGATTATCTCCCCTCAACACATAAACTCTAACTCTACGTTTTCTATGCATGACTGATGCGGTGATATATCATCCTACAAAAGCTGGAAGAGTGTCTCATGACTTTGCCCTGAGCAAACTGACCTTCCGAAAAATGAAGCTTCACCTTTGTGAATGCTGCTTTAGTGTTTCCTTTGTAAGATAATTCTTTTCATGAGTAACAAGCTCTGCAGCTGTGTATTGTGACATTATCTGTCTGCAAAGAATTCTATTTTCTTGAGGAAATAGCAATGGTTAAACATTCATTTCTTTTACAGAGTGTAGATCTGATTATTTTCCAGTCAATTCGGTGTTTTTCTCGAGGTCTTCTCGGCTAGTCACAGGCAGTGGAATAAAACAAAATTATGAAGGATAGCACTGTAGATTGTGAATAAAGAAATAATTTTAGGAAGAGACCACCTTTGTATGCAGACACTGTATCCAGATGTAGTAAGGAATATGGGTTTCTATATTTAATTAAAACTACTGCTAAAAGTTAATGGTAGGCACACATACAAAGGAACTGAAGTCACGGGGTTTTATACTTCTTTCAGGGCAAATATGAAGTTCGGTTACTGCTTCACAGGAATATTTCTTGAGACCATTATCAAGTCTGGTGCCATTTCTATAGGTCCAGCTTGGGCACCCTGTAGTCATACCAAAATGGAGTTACTTGTGACATCAGTAATGTAGACAAGACTTGCCACCAGTATATAGCAAAGGAGAAATTAGAGTAGCAGAAAAGAGCTATGGCAGGAGAGAGAGAAAAGACTCTTTACATATGAATAAATATTATCACACAACTGAATGTAAGGAGAGCTGCAGATCAAATAGCTTTTCATTATGGATCCAAGACTAGGCAGAAGAATTCTTCAATTTAAGAAAATAAATTGAACAAAAAATAAAGTCCATTCACAAAGTACAAAAGAGAAGCTTCTACATGTGGCAGATTCATACTGTGAACAGGCTTATGTTCTTCCTGGAAAGGATATGTGAAAATAAAAAGTAACATGGCTTTAAATCATCAGGAACCTTGAAAGAAAATAATAAACTGGGAAACTGAGCAAAGACATGGTAGTGATGGCAAGTAAGAAAAATCTTTGAGGAGCTGTCTTCAGTGAAGGAGCAGTTGCACTGGTAGCAAGAACTGTTGATTCTTGATTCTGCAGATTATACTGAAATCCTTCTCCTGTTCCTCCCCATCCAAAATGGGAATAGTCCCTCTTCACTTACAGTTAAAGGGAGTTCTGAAGTTTAATTGTCAGCAGATGATTCCCATAAAAGTCCGCTCTCAGAAATGCACTGTACCATCTGAAACATTCCCAGGTCCCTCATGTGTCTTGATTACATGGAAATTTTCCATGATTGGCCAAATTCGTGCCAACATACCCAGCCTTGTGCCATTTGGGAAGTTGGAACTGCAGCAATTGCTGTTATTAAAGGGAAGAATATAGGAAAAGTTTGTGTTCAGTGTCAGTCTCCTCCAGAAGGTATTGAAAGATATTAGGTGCTGAAATGCTTTCTGCAATGTGTAATTTTTGTTCCTTCTCCCCTTCTGATAGTCCATATACCTTGACTCAGAGACATTAAATATAAAAATCTTTGGCAACAGCAGGTTGTACGTCATTTCAAAGTTGAATACTGAATTTTGGGGGTGTTCTACTCCTTGACATCTAAGGTTATTTATTTTTATTTCTCAGGAGTCTGATAAATTTACCAATTCAATTCAGCCCAGGTCTTAGTATGGGTCATTAAAAGAAATTGATTTTTGTAAGGAAGCAGTTGATTTTTGTGAGGACATGGGAATCTTTGTACTGTACTCAACCAGACATCCAGAGCTAGAAGAATAATGATAAATGCATTACTCTTTAATGCCAAGGCTTATAACAGCATGAGGCCAAGAGGGACATGGGAAAAAAAAGTGTGACTCAGTGTCTGGGTCCTTTTTGCTTCCAGAAGAAGAAAATTTCTGCAGCTTTTCCTAAAGTATCAGCTCTTTGACATGTATCAGTGGTGGATGATGAAGATATGGCAGGATCAAGGCTCTTCTGCTTCCTATGTATGCTCTCCCTCTGCACTAGCTTGGGTAGGTGAGTTGTTTGGTGTGATCTGGATGAGCTGGTCTCAAGAGTTTGTATTTCTCCGTGTGTGTGTGCAAAAGAAAGGGTTGAAAGGGAGCACAGCTCAGTCCTCACCGTTGCCTTCAGTGGATGGAAAAAGCAAAGCCCAAGCTAACCTCCTTTAGTGCTGCAAAGATGGTGGAAGATGTGCAAGGAGGTGGTTCCGTTACACTGTCCTAGGCTGACCTGGGAAAATTCTGTGCCTTTTCACTGTAAGTGCTCTAAGGTATGTGTGGAGACCTCTGTAGTTTGTCCTGATAAGACAGGAGCTTGCCAACTTCAGAGGGAGGCCTGGGTCTAGATAGACCTGTACAAGTAACATTATGGTTGATTCTTCCATCATGCTGTGACTCTCTCTTGGTCTGTGACTAAGGCCACCTTCTGCACACAGGACTGCACAATGGGGAGAAGCAACAGAAGTCTCAAATGATAGTCACAGTCCCTCAGGGTCATGCCCTGCTGATGTCCATCCCTTCACATGGCCAGACACACTAGAGGTAACAAGGAATAGCACTCAATCTCAGAAGAGCAGTGGCCAGATTTTCTCCTG
Source organism: Scolopax mira (assembly GCA_004320125.1). Lineage (NCBI taxonomy): Eukaryota > Metazoa > Chordata > Aves > Charadriiformes > Scolopacidae > Scolopax > Scolopax mira. The sequence goes on along the minus strand of BJBW01013318.1, from coordinate 68,273 downwards.
ATGCTGAAGAAAACTATCATTTTGGAGCTGTTTGACAGGTGGGAGGTGTCCCTGCCCATGGTAAGGGGGTTGGAACTAGATGATCTTTAAGGTCCCTTCCAATTCTAACCATTCTATGGTTCTATGATTCTATGTTGCATCACAGAACAAAACTGTGTCCTGGAAGAAACTCAGATGCAGTTGGAATACACCCTGAGCTTGGAAAACAGCTAATTTACATGCAAGAAATTATGAAGAAAGGGCACAGAACACTCTACGAGGAAAGTAATTCTTTCCTCCTTTCGATATGAAGGCTTTAAGAGGCCTCAGCTTTGTATTAAATTTACAGGCCCTTTTTCCCCCACAAAGGTGATCTCTCCCCTGTGAAGCAATTAGCTATTAAGAACCAGTTTTATCTTTGTCCTCATGATTCATGCCACGCGTTTGTGTTCTTTGCAGAAGGCAAGTTAAGTTCTTTATGTAGAGAGCCCTATATAATTTTATAGTCATCTGCAGCAAGAACATAACTCAGTGTAATTTGTGTGGTGCAGCTCACCTATTGTGGAGCACTGGGTACACTTGCAAAGCTATCTATTAGGAGAGCTGTCATGATGGTTGTTCAGCAGGGTAGGCTGAATGGCTGAGTTTGGGAGGTGTTCTGCTAAGGCCGTGCTCTATCCAGTGAATAGGGATGCTCAGAAGATGTCTCCAGAAGCAGAGAGTTCTGCACTGGGATGCTCTTAATCCCCGTTTCCAAAAAATAGTGTGTGATGTTAATATTTTTAACCCCATGGATAAGGCAGAGGAAACAGAATTTTCGTATTGTAGCAAACCATTCTGTTCCCTTCTGAGCAGCATACTTGGATTCTGCCACTGCTGTGGCTCTGGACAAATACAAAGAAGATGCCCATATTAAAGGTGTAGTTAAAGCCACATTTGATTAAAAGAAAGACACTGGTGATACTGGTAGGGCTTTGGCATGCCAGGGGAATTATTTCTATCATTGTCTCTAGGTTTGGTGTAAGCCTTGCTGTCATCATTCCTCTAATTAAGCAGGATAAAGACTTTCTGAATACAACACCTTTCTGTCGTGTAAAACGTGTAAAACCAGCTAAAGTATCTGATTCTCTCTCCCACCTGTCAACCAAACCTGCTAAAGGACAGTTTTACAGGTGGACACATGTGACTAAAGTCTCAGAGGTACAGTATTGCAGGCAGGGGAGGCATCCCAGTGCACACAGGATGATGTTGCACCATATGGACTTTGGTCTGCATTCTTCATTTGTATCTTTATTCTTTATTTATATCTTTAGAGTAATATTGTGTAAATCTGTTATATAGGTCAATAACTAGTAACCCTCTGCACCAGCAATTTTCATCTAGGGTCACCCTGGTGCCAACACACTAAATCCAAAAGGTCCATGGATTGAAGTCCCACCTGAATAGGTTTAGACTTGCTGTTCAGGCATCTGCCTTTCCATTTGGACCAGAAAGAAAAAATGTTAAAAGCCTTAGAGTGAACAACAGAATCCCCAGCTGAGGTTGTTTTCATTAGTTGAATTTAATTTTCAGTGCAGGTAGACATCTTGAAGCAGATGAATAGAGAAAAAGGAAAGTTTGAAAAAATGCATGTCAGTTCAAATGTTTGTGTTGGTACAAAGGCAAATAGAAGATAAGGAACACAAAGTCAAAGAAAACAAGAAAAAAGGCCCTCAAACAAACCTGTGGTGCTTTCTGTTCTGGTCATTCTTTTCACTGACCCAGTGGGTCAAAAAAGCTATTTAGAAGAGTGGAAAGCATGGCATGACTATTGAATTGATGTAGTTCTTCATAGCTGAAGAACAAAAGAGAGTATTTAAGGAGTGAGGATACCACAATGAAGGAAAAGGAGAACAAGACTAGAGGATGATGAATCAGCACAAGAGTTAAAGGGGCACCTAATAAAATTTCCAGATTGTGGGTTTAAAAACATGCTTTTCTGCAAAGTGTATAACAAAAACGTGGAGGTCATTGACTTGAGTTATTTTAGATGCCAAGTAAAGAATTGAAAAAAAGACATAAAGGAATTAATGGACAATGGATCCTTCGATGGCTGTTAAACAGCACATTGCAAAAGGGAAAGGCTGCTGTAAGAATTCCCTGTCTCACTGAAAGTGTAAGGAATTCCAAAGTGGAGAAGAGATGCTAGGGAAGGTTAATGACAGATTTTCCCCGCTTTTTAAGGGCTTTTTCTAAGTATCTGTGCTACTTTCAGTGGAAGTTCGTGGGTCTGACCCTCTATTGCTCATCTGAGGTTCTTAATAGCTCTTTGCATTCAAAACAGATCCTCCCTTGTCCCTTTTTACAGTCATTGGATTTGATCCACTTTTTCTGGCTTATTCTTTCTAACCCTCAACAAGGACAGGGAAGCGCATGCTGCAGGGTATTCTTATTCATCACATGAGATTATTAAATCCTGTTGTTTTCTGCAGGATGTAATCACTTCAGTAGTTAAGAAATGAAAAGTGACTCTCAGTTCTGAAACTCTTTGGTAAGTAAATATTAGATTTTGGGCTTCAGTAAGCATCTACCTGCCCTGGTCACTCTCAGACAAGAGAGACTGAAAGGGATACTAGTTTATATATTCCAGAGGAACTGTTTTCTGGAAGTTACATTTTGGTCCAAAAGATTAAACTCTCTGCTATATTTCATAAGTTTGAAGGACAGTATGGTTTGTTTTCTTTAGCAGCGAGCCCAATATTTCTGTAATGTCTTTGGATCCTTTTTGACTTTTCTTGCACATACTGTCTTATTTGTTCCAGTTATCAATATGACTATAAGATAAGAATCACTGCCATTTAACTCCCAGCAGATCAGGCTTTTCTGCTCTGAAATACAGGAGTTCATTAACTTGGAAGATACTTAAGCTAACATTCATTTCAGCACACCTTGTACTACTTGGCTGGTACTTCCTTAATAGAAAACGAACCACGTATTCCATCCTAGTGCTTTCTTGAATTCCAGTAAGTGTATGGGTTTGTGTGGCAAGGTCTTGGTAGTTCGGAGGCTACAGGGGTGGCTTCTGTGAGAAGCTGCTAGAAGCTTCCCCCATGTCCAATAGAGCCAATGCCAACTGGCTCCAAGATGAACCCACTGCTGGCTAAGATGGTGGTAGCACGTCTGCGATAATATAGTGAAGATGGGAGAAAAAGCTGCAACAGAAAACTGCAACTGAAGAGAGGAGTGAGAACATGTGAGAACAACAACTCTGTACACACCAAGGTCAATGAAGAAGGAGGGGAAGAGGTGCTCCAGGTGCCAGAGTAGATATTCCCCTGCAGCCCACGGAGAAGACTATGTTGAGGCAGGCTGTTCCCCTGAAGCCCATAGAGGTCCATGGTGGAGCAGAGATCCACCTGCAGCCCATGGAGGACCTCATGCTGGAGCAGACAGATGCCCAAAGGAGCTTGTGAGCCCATGGAGACTGTGCTGGAGGCAGGCTTCTGGCAAGACCTGTGGCCCCGTGGAGAGGGGTGCCCACACTGGAGCATGTTTGCTGGCAGGACTTGTTACCCTGTGAGGGATCCATGCTGGAGCAGTTCATGGAGGATTGCAGCCTGTGGGAAGGAATCCCATTGGAGAAGTTCGTGGAGGTCTGTCTCCAATGGGAGGGACCCTGTGCTGGAGCAGGGAAAGAGTGTGAGGAGTCCTCCTCCCTCTGAGGAGGAAGAAGCAGCAGAGACAATGTGTGATGAACTGACCACAACCCCCATTCCCCATCCCCCTGTTCTGCTTATGGGGAGGATGTGCAGAAATGGGGAGTGAAGATAAGCCTGGAAAAAAGGGAGCGGTGGGGAAAAAGTGTTTTATTTCTCATTATCCTACTCTGACTCGACTGGTAAATGAAATTAATTCCCCCAAGTTGAGTCTGTTTTTCCCATGACAATAATTGCTGAGTGATCTCCCTGTCCTTACCTCGACCCATGAACCTTTCATTGTATTTTCTCTCTCTTGTCCATCTGAGGAGGTGAGTGACAAAGAGGCTTTGGTGAGAACCTGATGTCCATCCAGGGTCAAGCCAGCACAGTAAGTCATTGTTTCTTTCTGTTTATTTGTTGTATTTAGCTGATTGACACTCTATTAGCTGTACTGAATATGGAAAGTGCTTTTTGTGGCCACACAGCTGAACATACACTTTTCAGATACTGGCAGAAAAAAAATATAGTTCTTTTGACAGACAGAACCTCTAATTCTGCAAAAGTTGTAATTTGTCTCTTGTACTGTTTTCCTGAATAACTAAGAGTGGGATTCATCTCTACTCAGTAGATATCTGCCATTTAATAACATACGCCCACGGTAATCCCCCTGGGTTCCCCTTATAGTCAATGAAGTGCATTTGTAGGTCATGCTTCTCAGGAATAAGCATGAACCTCTGCTGAGGCTGTAATGAATTTCCCTCTGTGTATCAAAAGAGCCTGTAATGGGTTCACTTTGTAATGTTTGGGTTTGATGAGGTAAATCTTACCTTAGTTTCTTGGTGGTTTGCTTAGAATTACAAGATGTTACTGAAAGAATGGTGTCACTGATGGGACAGTGTAGCTGTAACTCCTAGGATGCTGGAGTCCAGAATGGGTTTAGAAATGGATGGGTGAACTAGTTACCACCCTGCTTTGTCTTCAGGCTAAATATCCCTCAACTATTTTTTCTCTAACTTGGGTTCTTTCTATTCCTGCCCTCTGCACTTGCTTCCAAAGTCCACATCTTTCCTGAGTTGCAAGGTGAAAACCTGGAGAGGACAGACCAGCAGAAGGTATCACCATGGGATGTGTTCTCAGAGAGTATATTCCTGCTGATGTCTCCTGCTGCTGTTTGCCTTGCTTTTGCCGTTGCTGGCTTATTTTCAGACCCTGATTCACTGCAAAGCCTAGATTGTTTCTGCAGAACCGCAGGCCGAGTGGTTGCTGTCCTTTTGCATGAGTGCTGTCGATTACTCCTCCCCAAGTGCCTCATCCTGCTGAACAGCAGACTTTTTCTTCCTCCCAGCACATTTCTCCAATTTGCAAGATGATTTTCAATAATAATCCTCCCCTCCAGTGGACTGGCAGTTCCTTCCAGCATAGTGTCATATTAAACACTCTGTTGTCCTTCATCCAGGTCTTTCACAGTGGTGAGTAGTATAAGACCTTTGCTGAACAGCATGGCATACATCCTCCTTTTTGTCCACAAACCTTTATTTTTCCTCATAGTGAGCAGTCATTGTTCAGAAGCTGAAAATCCAGATGTGATGGGGATGGCAGCTGTGGGGGCAGTGAGGAAGCCAACATCCAAAATCAGTTTGGTCATCCAAGGGAGCTGATGCTGCACCTGAGCCAAGCAGATGTCCTTCCTGTGCAACCCTGGTACCAAGTCTAGTCAGATGGTAGTCATGGGGTATAATTTGAGGAAGAAAACAACGGGTGAAAATGAAGGTCAGGTGGATGCTAAAGCCCCAACTGCTTTAGCAGATCTGAGCTTGGATACAGGCACAATTGATTATTCTCATTTTGAATAATTCTATTCCACTGCAGCCTGGAGAAAGTCAGGTTATAACTTGTTTCTAAATTCTCCTATTTAGCCTTAGATCCATCCTTTAACAGAAAATACATATTAAATAATGTTTCAAGTAGAAAATAATCCATCTCACGTAGGGCAGAAGAGGACTCAGAGGGTCTTCAGAAACACCACACTTCCTGGTTCTGGAATACACTAACTTGAACAGGCGTTACACAGCATGTTTAATACAAAGATACTTAATTCTAAATTACTTGAGTTATTTTGTTGTGAATTTTTGAGCAGATACCATTCTAATTCAATTTTCTGCAAATCTTTTAGAACACTTTCATGACAAAAAATGTGCTTGCATGACTGAGTTAGTTTAATTCAAAGTGATGTAAATTGCCAATCCTAAATAATTTAAATCAGTAAGTGGGGAGCCTTGATTTAAATAATCTATTATAATCTTGTTTTGAACTTATAATTATAATTATTTTACAAATGACAGGTTTGTCCTTACTGACAAATAACCATTAAAAAAATTGATTTAGGAATTAATAAATCTTTAGAATAAACTTAGTATTTTTGTGCTAGCCAAGACAGTATTTGTATACGTACACCATTTGTATGTGGATGGGGAGACACACATCTGTACCCATATATACACGTGTGTGGGGTTTTGTATGTGTCTTTAAGGGGTAACATAGCTTAACATATATTTATTCTGATAGTTATGTCTCACATTTTCACTATATAAGATGATAAATGATACGTTTCCTTTCTACTAGATGATTAATGCTTTATGTGCAATTTGTGTCAAATTGCATTTAAATGGGAATAAAATTCAATTAAACGTAAAGAAACATTTGAATGATAAATTTAATAAAACTACCTTCAGTGAAGGAGGTCTATCAAGGAAAAAAGTTAATAAAGCCTGTTTCATATTCAAAACATCATTTAATAAATAAATGAAATATTACCACTAATTAGTTGGAAACTCTTGTTCTTTTTTTTTTGTCATCATACCCTTTAAGATTTTAAAACTATTGAATCTCATCTGCTCTAATTGTTTCTTTTGTTCAAAACTAGAGGAGGAAGAAAAACTCTTCTAGTTTTTCTATCCACATTTTGAAAGAAATAGTTATTGAACTGATACTGGATTAAATAAGAATTAATTTTTTTTTACTTTGGAAAATTGCACCTGGAAAAGAGAGTCCAAAAGTCAAAAAGAGTTTTGTAACTTGAGAAAATTCTGGTTTCAGGTAAGAAGTTGGTAATTTCAACCAAATCATCAGTTTGCATTTCTGTAAAAATTTAAGCTGTACATGTTTATTTTAATTGAAATTAATTTACTTACATTAGTTTAGACTTCTGTACAGATATTCATAATTTCAATTGGCTTATTTTAAGGAAAACCACATTTCTCTGAAATAAAAACTGAGACCAGGCTGGACAGGACTTTGAGCAACCTGGGCTAATGGGAGGTGTCCCTGCCCATGGCAAGGGAGGATGGAACTCAATGATCTTTAAGGTCCTTTCCAACTTTAGCCATTCTATGATTCTACGATTTAAATAGTAACTTTTTAAATTTTCTTTATTATCACACAGACTTGAAGTAATTGAAATGACAATTAAAATGAAGGTCATTCATTTCATCCAAGAAAAGCAGATCCACAGGCCATCCAAAACACCTTTTCAAGGGCAAAAATACAGGAAAAACCCAAAACCACTGCTGAGTGACACTAGTCATCAAATGTTCCAGGTTTGACTACTTAATGCAGGCCATTTGTTAGGACGGCCTGACATTTATTTGATTCCGAAAATAACTATGATAGATGAGTCATTTTTCTTTAATCTTGCTACAGCAGAAGGGGAGGGAGTTATGGTCTGGTTTTGTTAATGTGAAGGTGGCCTCCATATTCTTATGGATAGTTACCTGCAGAGTGGAGGGGAGCACTCAGATCTGGCCATGGCCCCTACCTTCCTCAAGGCTCAGTCTGCTTCTCTGGTCTCTCCCTGGATCCATACAGTTGGAAGGCCAAGCCAGGAAGATGTGAACAAGCACAGATTCACCCTCTGGGTGATTAGTTTGATGTGACAAGCATTAGGATGAATATACATTTTTTGAATGGGAACTAGAGTGTCCAGCTTGGTTTGGAGTCCAACAGCAGAATTCAGTGCAGATTGACTTCTTGCTATGACCATTACTTATGTTAGGAGCTGTCATTGTCCTCCTGGAGACCTGAGCTTGCTTCACCTTTGTTTCAGACGGGCACAACCATCCTGTGTTTGAAGGGTCCCTACTTGCTCCGGAATTCTAGGGTTGGCTTTGTGGCAACTTGCTTGGGTCCTGCTGACTTGTAGAGGAGGAGGCAGTGAGTGCATGTCTGTGCAAAAGCTGTACAGGCAGATCTGTACAGCAGAAGCTCAAGAAGATACAGTACTTCTCTTTCAGACCTTGACTTTCAGAGTAAATTCAAGTGGCGATTTTGCTTGGGGCATTTTAAAATCCTGATGTGTGGGGTGGAGGGCAGCATGAAATAGGTGTGTCTGTTGTATAAATGTCCCTCTTGTTGATGTAAATGTGGTGTGAGCAAGTGATGGATGTTTGCAGACATTTTCAGGTCATATCTACATTTTCAGGTCATATCTGAATTCTTTCTGGTGATGAGGTAGCACTCGGAGCAGATGATCAACAAGACATTTCACAGCGTCCTTTCCACTCAATATTGCAGTTAAATAATGACATTTCAGTGAGCACCTTCTTTTGAGTAGGATGTAGGAAGGTTCATGTTTTAATGGGCACCACCTTAAAAAGATGCTCTTGTTCTTGAAGGAATCAGGATTCCTGTTACCCAGGTACCAGAAAGAATTCTGCTGCAATAGAAATCTTTCGCTTTGCTTTGTCTGCAAACTCAAAGGGGTGGTGCTGTGTCACTCAGGTCTGGAGGTTTTGTTTGTTATTAAGCAGGAGAGAAATAATGTTGAGGGGGGAAACTATGTAGAAATTTTTTTTTTTTTTACAGGACAGTCTCTTGCCTCAAATCTTGCTTTCTCCAAGCCAGAAAAGGAGTGCAGGCCAAAAGTATTCCTCAGAAGCAGAAGAAATTACTGCAAGGGTCTTTGTATGAAAAGTTAGGGTAGTTTTTTCTATACAGGAAACAGGGGGAAACATCTTCGAGGTATAACTTCTGTTAGTACAGCTAAAGTTCAGTTTCACAATTTGAACCTTATTATACATTTATTTTGGGACCCAAAAAGTGAATTTCTGGCTGACAGGAAAGATACAGCAAACATACAGTTAGCTCAGGAAGGATACAGAGAACTGATTTAACAGGTAATCTAATTTCTTTTACTCTGATGTCAGCACAACTGAAAGGACCCTAAGTACAAGGGAAAAGCAGTGATTTGGATTTCTATCTGCTTACTTTCCTTTTGTTATCAGGCAGCTGGAAATGATGCAGTCAGATTGATGCCTGTATTTAATAGTAGTTGTGAAAATGCAACCTCACATCATGCCTGCAAAAATGAAAATCTACTTTATAGAATTCACTGCAGCCCTGACCATGGCAGTCGAGAGGTCCCTGGGACTGTGATCACTGAGGAGAGCAGAGCACATTTTGCTTATGCTTCAGAGCTGACAGAAATCTAAGGTCTGTCTGTTAGCTAGTTTCTTACTTCTGGTTCTAAGTAATATTTTATCTTGCTCAAAGCCTAATTTTAAGTCCTAGATTTTGGCACAAAAAAGTTCCTGAGGATTTAGGTGATGCTGATTGATCTCTGGAGAGCTGCTGATGGATACCTGGTCATCCTTTTATCCCTCTCTGCTTTTAAAAGGCTGGCAAATGTAACTCCTTGCTGTAGGTCTGAATTTAGCAGTTGCAATTTTCTTTGGTTTTCCTTTCTGCACCTTATTTTCTAATCTAATGGCTGGCTGAGTGACATATGCAGCCTTCCAGGTTTTAATCCTGCCTAGCCGACAAGGAAAAAGTCCCTGCATCTCAGTAGTAATCTACTAAAGAAATCTATTGTAGATAAAGCAATTATGTCTTTCATTTGTTCTTTTTTTTTCCCTTGAGCTGACATACAGTTCTTTCCAACTCTATAAAGGTGTTTTATTGCACTTACTAAAGATGTCAAGGATACTAAACAGCAATGCATAATTTACAATGACTTTGTAGGCAATGGAGTCCTTACAGCCACAGCTTCCTGAGAATATATTTATTACTATTTTACTACCTGCTGTAGAATCCAGGTTTAACTTCCAGCGTATTTGGTGAGAAAACAGAAGGGAAGGAGAGACAGGAACTGCTGATAGAAATGAGTGGGTGATTACTGGACATTTGCCAGTTTACCTAAGATAAATGGATATTATTAACTTTGTTGACCGCATTGAAGTGCTTTAATTATGCAGAAATGCAGGCAGGAAAACATTAAGCCCAAGAAATGTGCTTGAATTAAAGCATTGGGGTGCTGAGAAGAAGTAGTCATCCCATTCCAGCAAGATTAAAGTGACCTCTGTTATTAAAAAGCAAAGTGAAGGCAGAATATTTTAGTTCAGTTTTAATGCCTGGGTTCTTTGCTGAAGTTGATGTTGGTTAGGGATGAAGTGCAAGGTTCAGACATATTAATAATGACAATGACATGATAATGTGTTGATGTGTGATTTGCTGAAAGTGATCTGCATAAGCACCAACTATGATGTTGGTGTTGATGTAATAAAGTATTAACCAAGGAGGTGAAGAAGTCTCTGGGAAAAGAATACACAAGAGGGTGCAATCGCTTTCAAGCTGTGTTTGAAGGGTAAGGGATTTGGAGCAGCACTTCCTCTGCTAGGCTTTTCTAAAAGAAAGCTATCACTGCAATTTCAGTCAGAAACAGCATTTTCTGTCTCCGTATTGATTCCTGCTTGAGCAGCACGCACAGGTTTGTCATCATTTTAGCACCTTTGTTCAGAAATGAAACTAGCAAAAGCAACAAGTGCTAATTGGGCCCTGTTTAATTTTAATTCACTCTGACAGTCAATATCTCACGCTCTGTGTAATAGCCCTTTTTTTACCACGGGAAATGTCATAAATGCAGAGAGAGAGGAGCCAGCCCGAGCAGAGGAATATTGAGGAAATGTGTTTGCATTAACGACTGCCTGGGCGTGTGGCTGCCCCGAGCGAGCCCGCACACAGCTCTGCCACCGGGGCTCACGCTCCAGGCACGGTCTCTTGAGTCTAGATGCCTTTTCCTGAAACAGGATGACAAGATCTCTCGTGTCTTACACTCCTGTTAGCAGTTCTGGGAGAAGGGAATGGTGTCACAGCACCCAGCTGGAGGTTCCCCACTGGCTTCATCTTGCAATAGAACTGAGGATGGGCCAGCCTTTGGGAATGAAGTCCCTTGTCCTACTGTTTTCATTAGCTTTGCTTGAAGAGCCCATAATTACACTTGGGACCACTTGAATGTATGAGGCTAAGTACTTTGGTAAGTGCTTGCATGACTGAAGCCATTGACTGGAAATGGCACAGAACGAAAACTAGATGGTATTAATATCCTGGAGCCATTAATTCTTGCACATTGGATTTCCTTCTTCCGTAGCAAATCCTTCATGGTAAAAAGGTGCAAGGTAATCAAATTGAGACGTGCAATTCCTTTCATTCTTTTCTCACTTGATTCACTTTATATCTTTACTAGAGGCGATACGGTATGGCTGTCAACAACCAAAGGGGCCTTGAATCTCACTAGAAGAATGGTGGATTTTTCTAAGTGACCCATCTAAGTGAGTTTCACCAGTGCTGTGTGGGGCTGAAGATTGCCTTAAATTGACACGTGCTCAGTTTAGAGCTCACTGCTTTTCTACATGGGGTTCTGACAGACACAGTATTGTCTCTACTAGTAACAGGCCAGAAGCTTTGTGCTGAATTTGCAAGGCTGCAGGGCCAAGCCGTGTCAGGTTTGCTTTGTCTGAACTCTTCGTGACCCGCCTGAGCTTTGTTTTACTTGCTGTAGCTGTAACAGCAATTTTTCTAATTGACCAGTTGTCCACGGCCAATTTATTTTACTTTTGTTTGTCTTTTTGTTGTACCTCCATGGTTTTATGACTTTAAGGTATTGATGTAGTGTGGAGAAGTACAAGCCTGGTAGGAGAGCGGAAAAGTGAAGCAATGGGACACAGCACAGAGGAGCATGGGCAGGAGATGATGAAATGGGGCACAGCCTGAGACTGGAGAACCCAACAGATATAAACATCTCACTTATGGTCAGTTAAATGAAATAGAGAACTGGAGTTGGGCAAACCTGGTTTTAGGAGTAACAAGGAACAAGTATCTGACTTACCTCAAGGGAACGAGATACAATAAATTTAGATGTAACATAGAGCTGCAGACAGGTTAAGAAAGAGCAAGGTGTAAAAGTATGTTAATAACCATACAAAATGGATCCAAAAATGAAATGGATCCTAAAGGGAGGAAGCCATTAATATGAAGATCATGTTCCTCCTGGTCAGGGAATCCAGATGCTGCTGACTTGCCATTAGGAGCCGCATTCCCACCTCTGAAAGGAAACTACCAACACTGTGACCCAGAAGAGCAGGACAAGGGTGAGCATAACATCAAGAAAAGGGCTAGAAATTAAGATGTGTGTATAAAAATTTTAATTTTATTATTATGATTATCTTGGGAACTTTTTTGCATAGAAGTATTCTTTTTTTTTTTTTTGTAATAATTAGATCTGGAGTAATAGTGATTAGATGGGTAAGATTTCAGTTACTAACAGTAGATTCTTGGCTTTATATGTATCAGGTGTGCTTCCTTTTTTCTCATAACCAAAATTTTGAGCATCACAAAACACAATAGGTCTTAGGACCATTAGAAGGATAAAACAATTGGGCTTTTACCAAGTGTAGCTGAAACAGAAAGAACACACAAGTCAGGCTGGATAAAAGACGTAAGAGAAGAATGACATATTTGGGAGTTCCTTTTATTTTTTGGTGGGAGAGTGGATCTTTCTATGTCCCCATGTATCTCACCATGCTGATAGATGATGACTGACATTTAATGGCTTAACATTTCATTGTATGTTAGCTGAGCTGCAGTCACTGTCCTGGCTTACCTGCTTAGTCTGTGATTAATATAGAGTACTGCAATTTTGCCTGATTTGTTTTCACTGTGGGATGTGAAATTATCCACCTTGTATACACCATTTTCTAAGGGCAAGCAAGCAACTACCCAGGCTCATCTGATCAGGAGTAGCTCACATGCTAACTGTGAGATTCATGTTTTCCTACCCACATTCTTGTAGTCTAGTAAGCAGAAATGCCACAGAGATGCATAAGATAAATTAATTCCTATATAAAAATAAAAAATGCGTATTCTAGCCTACCCACTCATCTGGCTCAAGTCTAGATGCAAATCCAGGCATTTAGAAATAATGACAAGTTCAGGCCTTTGAGTGTGAAGTTAGAACAACTTATTAACAACACCTGCAGTCCTACCAGAGATCTGATGTGCTTGTCTTTCCTCAAAATCTATTTTTTATTTTGCGAGGAGAAGCAATCAATATCTTTCCCTGTAGCCTGCTGCATTCTTGTGTGAGAACGTGCTCCCGTGTCTCCAAGGGAGGAAGAGTAGCAAAGTTAGGGCTGTTGGTTCATACATCTTTCACTCCATTCACATTCACTTCATTCCGCATGTTCATCAATTAATCAGTCAGTCTGCACAATGGGCTATAGAAAGGGAAAAACTGACTGGCTCAGGTTGTATGGCAAGTCCTGGGTGGGTTCAGGATTAGCACATGGGATGCTGAGGAGTTTCTGAGCGTGCTCTTCTCTATAGAAGGTAGAGGTGAGCTCAGACACAGGATGGAGGTCTGCAAGCAGGGTATATGCAAAATTAGGATACCCAGGTTCAAAGTTCTGCTAAAAGCATCTTGCTAAATCCCCTGTGGTAGATGAACTCACTAATCACAGCTCTATTTGAATTCAAGGTATTTTGAATTCAGAGAGTATTGACTCTTCCTCAGGCCAGACCCATTTCTGTCTGTGCAGCTGGATCATTAACTCCAGGAGAATCTGATAGGAAACTAAGTATCACCCAGAAAAAGTCTTCGTGAAGCCCACTGGGGACGGTGAGTTAAACAAACTCCAAAATACATACAATACAGAATATTTAAAATTTGCTCTCTTTTAAAGTGCAACTGCTAAGGGTAGCACACCCCACATATTTTATTAGGTAGACAAAGTATTAGCAGCTGTACCAAGGGATTGATGGTCAGTGCATTCTTCAGGTGCATATCCGCATGGAGGATGAAAAAAATCTTGGTTGACATCCCAGTTACTCTGTTGCAGTCATTTTCTGTCCACCTTTATCACCCTCTCTCCTTTGATGCACACTCTAACCCTTGAGTAGCAGGACACAGTCAGATGGCAGTCACCTACTGAAAGAAAGAATCATAGAATCACAGGATAATTAGAGTTGGAAAGGACCTTAAATATCATCTAGTTCCAACCCCCTGCCATGGGCAGGGACACCTCTCACTAGACCAGGTTGCTCAAAGCCCCATCCAGCCTGGCCTTGAACACCTCCAGGGATGGGGCATCCACAAATTCTCTGGGCAACCTGTTACAGTGTCTCACCACCCTCATAGCAAAAAATTTCTTCCTGACCCATATTCTAAATCTACCCTCTTCCAGTTTGAAGCCATTACCCCTTATCCTATCACTACCTGCCCTTGTAAAAGTCCATCTCCAGCTTTCTTGTAGCTCCCCCTTCAGATACTGAAGGCTGAATAAGGTCTCCCCAGAGTCTTCTCCAGGCTGAGCAACCCCAGCTCTCGCAGCATGTCTTCAAGGAGACAGCCCTCTGATCATCTTCGTGTCCCTCGTTTGGACCTGCTTCAACAGGTCCATGTCCTTCCTGTGCTAAGGACTCCAAAGCTGGACATAGAAGCTGTCTAATTTTTGGAAGCAGTGCCAAGAAAGATGGAGGCCTTGGATCAGACTCCTTCTTCTCCTCAGCATTGGCTACTCACCAGACAAAAAGTCCAAGACATTAAAAATTTCAGAATTTCAGAGCATCCTGCTAGCAGTGGTATTTGAGATATTTTGCTGGATGTTTTTTACGGTTCAAAGACAGTTACTTCATTCCTTCTGAAGTGTATGACATATATATGCAGGAGAAAATCAGGTTTCCAATAGTCCTGGTGACATTAAAATCTCTCCAGCCCTCTGTTGCCTTCTGCCTAATATAAAAAGTATTTGATGTAACCAGTTTCACATGGTTACTAACATGTAGTTATAACAGGAGTATAACTAAAAAAAATAAAATTCCACAACCTATAGAGAGACTGTTCTTTATTCTTTAAAAGAGCATTGTTCCTTTCAGGAAAAGTCAGCTTCAACTTTGTGACGGCATGATAAAAAATTCATGGCTTCCTACTGTTGGGTTCGAAATGTGAACATGTATGTGTTAGTACTCCTGCCACCAGGGTCTGTGGGTGTCAATAAATTCTCAGTCTGAAGCTGCCCTGTTGAAGGGTATCACTCGGGATGTCAATTATCTATGATGTTGTTATATCTTGTTTCACACCGTTTTTCCTCCTAAATCAAAGGAGGCAGCTGCATTTCCAAAGGTTGTTAATTTTACTGGCAGTGGTCCCCCCCCTGGAGCTGTGTGCTTCTTAGGTACTAATTCTCTTCAATTAAGCTTCCTAGATCATGCTGCATTGATCAGGCAATTAATTGATTGCTGAAGATTTACCTGAAACAACGAGTCAGCTGTTTTGCTTCCCTATGAGTTACTGACCCTATATATTTTAAACTCAGTACAACTCAGAGGTACGTCATTCATTTGTAATTTGGTGTAAACAGGCACCCTCTGGCGCATAAAGCATCTTCCTGCTCGTCTTCTTTCCCGACTCAAAAGAAAGTGCAGCCTTACTTCTAACATCACAGAAAGCTGTCAGATGGAGGGCAGGAAATGGCTTGGTGTTTCTCTATTTTAAGTAATACAAAAATCAAGTGGCTGTTAGATGGGGTCTGAAGCTGTAAGCCTAACCCAATTGTGCTGTGTTGTGGTGCTGCAAATAGACAAGTTTCATCTTCTCTATGTTATCGGATAAAAGCGTCTTGTTTCCTCTGATGCTGCGTGAAGTTATTTCCCCTATAGAAGTTATTTGCTTAAACATAAAAACCTGGAGAGTCCTAGGATCAAAGAAACAGAATATAAAAAGGTGTCAGCTGCAAGACAGCAGAATAATTACACGTTCAACCTTTGCTCTGTAAGTCGGAACAACCCCAAAGTTAGCAGCTTTCAAGCACAGGACTCAGAGAGTTGTATCCAGGGTGTGTGAATTGTGGTGGCCAGTCGGATAAGCACGTTGTGATTTTTGTTCTCCAGAGGTTCAAAGCAAATTTACAATAACAGGGACTAGAATCTAATGTTTGCAGTAATAAAAAACTGAAGGGAATGTTGGTTATAAAATATAGTCCAATAAGTGTTTGAATGCTACTGACATTGACTGGAGTCTACTGCAGCCGGTGGGAGTCCTTTCACAGTCTTCTGAGGGTTTTGGTTTGGACTGGTTATGAGCTGGAGAAAGGGTAATGTAACCAGTGACATTCAGATTCATGGTGGAGGCTGTTTAGACACACACAGGGAAGGAATTGATTCCACAGTGTAGTTAGACCTAAGCTTAGTTTCTGTTAGATCCATCATGAGAAGCAGGTGAATGCTCACGCTCAGGGCAATGTCCACTACTTGCTTGGACAACATGTTGACACAGTTGACATGTGTCTGGCTGGCTCACTGCAGGGTAAGCACAGCTGTGGGACTAGTTGCACACATGGGTGCAAGCATGTCCTAAATGTCCATTAAAATAAAGATAATAACCTGACTGTAAATGTTGCTCAGCTCCAATTGCTCCGGTTGTGTGTTTGCTGACTTCTAGTTACCCATGTTGAAAAGATTCCTCCAAAATGTGATATATCTTTTAGAGATAGAAGGTAAGTAATGAGGTAGGATCTTGCATTCATGCTGGTTATTGTGAGGAAGAGCTTAGATAAAATTTGGAGGTTCTGTGGTGATGATGGTTAAGAGGGAATCCTCAGGATCAGAGAATTTCTGCTGGCACAAAAATTATTTAAGGAAGAGGAGAATGAGGTCTGGCATCTCTATTCCTCACATTGTATTGTATAAGTGATAAGATAAACAGGAGTGATGCACTAGAACCATGATTATTGATTGAACAGATGTGCGTGGCTTATTTGGGCATGTATAGGTTTTGTTTCTGGTTAGGATCAGAATGGAAGATATCCTCTGAGAAATCTATGTATGAACTTTCAAACTTATTTTTTCAGTCATCTTGCACATTGTGTTTTTTTTGTTTATTGGGTTTGGTTTGGTTTTCTTTGCGGTGTTTTTTTTGTTTTGCTTTGTTTTCAGAAGGCATTTTTATAACTGTTTTTAATTTGTAAAGGTTCATTTTAATTGAACAAAAAATCCAGATCTTTTGTGCTCTATTTATCTTTGCCTTAAATCTAAAATGAATTCACAAGGGCTGTTCTTGGTCTGCTTCTGCTCTGCAAGAGTCAGGAAAATTAATATGAATGAGATTTTAAAGACAGAGTCTATGGCAGTGACCTGTCAGACTTCTGTGAGTGTGATTTGTATCCATTTTGATTTAAAGAAAATGATTTGTTCAAAAACCAAGGGGGGAGAGAACTTGGTCCTATAGGAGGAGGGGGCTATAGTGCCATCCTTTGTGTACCATTAGTCCTTGACTAATGAGTGTTTTCCCCTACCTGTGCATGCATAAACATGCTCCCCTGCTTTATGTCCTCCTGTTTGTTCCTTGATACCCTTAGGGGCTTCATTTGTGGCCATACACAGCGAAACATCAGCAGTGACAGCAATCTTGCCACTCTGCTGTTCCTGCCCTGCCAAAGCAGCTTAATGTATTATTGGCATGTGATGGTTTAATCAGTTCTACCTGTCTGTCCAGCCGTGTCCTTCATTTGTGACAACCTAATCTGAGAGGAGCAAAAGTGGTTTAAGAAATGACCTGTGTCAAACCAACATTTCAAGCTATGTTTGCTATTTTCTTCTGTGAATATAGAATAACTTGTATATTAACTGGAGAAGGCTCTCTTGATTCGGTTCTGCCTGCTGCTAAAATGCTTAATGTAAGGATGAGACCATTTGTTGAAAGACCCACTCATCTTAATCTTGGTTACTTCCAAAATTGCTTTTTGGGCATCTTTTTGATGCTTCCTTCAAGCTTTCAGCAAGATGATGTATGGAAATAGCTATGTGGTGCCTGTAAGAATATTTCTGGGCTGTCTGAATGCTGACTACACAGTATTTAGAAGATGAGTATGTTTGAAAGATGTGTTCCTTTTCCTGAAGAGGTGAAGCTTGGCCCAGTTATTGACATTTGTGAGTTCTTGGATTGCACCATTTATCTGCCACCCTACATGTTACCTATATTTGAACTCTCCACAGTTATATTCAATGCAGTAGCTACTGGGGCAGCCATTATGGACCAAAAAGAAAAAGAGATATAGGAGAATTCTAGCTTTAGTCTGTGGACAGAAGCTACAGACCAGCCAGTTCTCTGCATTATATCTTAATTTTCTGATTGTTCACAGATGCCCGTGAGCATAAACTGCCTCATGTCTACATGTTGAAGGCTGTTTTCCTCTAGAGTTACTGTGTTCTTGCTCATAGTTCTTAGAATAGTGGGCTTCTTTGGTATCCTGTGGTGTCCTGGTGGTCCAAAATATTTTTTTGTTGTTTTTCTGTTTTCCATTAAAATGTCATAAGCAATATGAGAGTTGTGTTATAGCCAGAATTGTGTTTTCATACTGAAGCTGTGTGCTGCATGTCAGAGCCTGTGAGGAAGTATGAGAACAGGAGATCTTGCTGAAAAGCTGTTGGAAGACACTAGGGTGGGGGAACAAAACCTGAGGCAATCTCACCTGTAGTGTCATTTGGAAGCTGTTCTTGCAGGGAGTGATCTCCCAGTTTGCTCCCGGCCTTTGTCTTGGAGAGTGAGCTAATTAGGTTGCTCAAAGTAAACAGATGGGATCCTGTATTCAAGCTTGCACCTTGGCTGCCTGTTACTTATTCAGCAGTATCTGCCTACTAAGATCAGATATTGGCAGCTGAAAGTCAAAGAAGAACAAAAATAAAACAAGTAAAGAAAGAATAGAAGTAGAAACAAAGAACGGCAATGGAATTTCTTTCCACAGTCAGTGCAGAAGATGGTGGCTCAGGAGAGTTCATTCACATGTCACGTGTACAAAAGATCGTGGGCTGCCAGAAAGAATGGCAGTACCTGAAATGACTGTCAGGGGTATTCTAGCCCAGAAAAACATGAGGAAGAAAGACAGCCAAACTATCATGGCACTGCTCATAGCATATAGGAGTGTAGCTTGATCTATTTAGATTATTCTCGTCTCATCCTAGGAAAAGGACTCAGTGGACTTGATCCAATGAAACTGGCATCAATGAAGCAGGAATGACTGAAGTCACTCTTAACTGCTGTTCTTGAGCAGCAGCAAGGGCAATGGGATCTCCAAAGCCCTTCTCTTCATTATGTGAGGTGAGAAGGATGAATGTAGGTGTGTATTTTCCCTGTGTCATGCTGGGGAGAAAGAGAAGTGTGTGTGACAGGAGGAAATTTAGGTCTGAAAAGGAACTGAGAATGAGATGTATGGACAGATGCAATAGAAGGAAGTGATTAGTCCTGAGAGACTTTTCCCTTTGCAGGGCTAAGAGGTTAGAGAAGATGTTTAGTGGAAGGTCAATGACCTCTTGGCAATTTGGTTTCTGTGACCTCTTTACAGAAATCATCATTTACCAACCCTCTTTCAGTCTAAATATAACAAAGATGCAATCAGCTTCTCCAAGGCTTCTTGTACGGTCTACCTCTCCACCCTCAAGGCAACTTGAGAAGAATGGTCTTTAGTTAACTGACTTTGCCAAGACATTTTCAAATTTAGACTTCATAAGAATGTAAAAACCTTGGAGGGACAGAGAAGTGCACAAAAAGGTTAACTCCAGAGTGCAGAGTCACTTCATATTTGCAAATGGCATTGTCATTCTTGCAGAAGCCCTGGAGAGACAAGGAAAGAGTAATTAGGGAAAAGTTCACAGTAGGTGAGGGATAATTAGGAGCTGCTGAGAAATGGCTGATGAGGACAACTCAGATGGAGCCTGGGAAAAAGAGCACTGCAGCTCATGCACACATAAATGAGGTAGGTTTGTGATCAGAGGTTAGAATTTATACTTAGGGTCTCTTTTTTTGTCAGTCAGCACTCTTCAATTCATACACCCTTCCTTACTCTTGAACCCCCGTACCTTCCATCTGCTGAAGCATTGTTACCCTTCTCATTGGAGCAGTAGTTGAACCTGTTCTTTGAAATGAGAACCAGAGATGAGGAGGTAGCTGGACTCAGAGGTTAGCAGGACATTAATGTTGTATTGGTATGAAGAGTCTCACGTTCAACTCTAAATTCTGTCCTCTGTGCTGTTTGGGGGCTGGTCTCTAAAAGACATCATGATGCCCTCACATGTTCTCTTGAGTTGATGTGATGCTGCAAGCAGAAGAAAGATGCAGCCCCTCTCTATACAGGGGTCATTCACAAAGGTGAATGAGCAGACTTCCCCAACCAATACCTGCAGTCCTTGTGACAGTGAATAGTTATTGATTGAACACTGAAAGAAGACAGCACTGGACATCATAGGCTGCTTGATCTTAGAAGTCAGAAGGATTAGATGTGTAAATCGGAAGGATTAAATGTGCCAACAGTCTTTACTGTGAATAAGAGTGGTAAAATCAAGATTAAATCCAACCATTATTTATTACTTTATTTATTACTTATTTATTCTATTAAACTGGCACGTAGAAATTAAATGTGTATTTTCCCCTTATTTTCCATACTGAGTTATATCTAGCAAACAAGTCACATAGACTTTTTTTTATCTCTTAAAAGAGGGAAATTCTCTAATCAGACTATAAAAAAAAGTCTTGTTTTTCCATTAAAATACAAGAATAAGAGTTACTGGATCTTCCTGCAGGTGACAGCTGATTTTCTATTCACCAGCTCAAGAGACTCCTATAAGACGACTGGATTTTGGACAGATATTACTGCTCTGGAAAAAAACCAGAAATAATGTAGTCAATCAATGTAAAGGCAATATGAACATAATCAAAGAAGGAGTTTTAGGCTATTTTTAGATCCCTTAAGCAGGATTTGAAACACGGTGTCAGTATAATTGAACTCAGGGATTCCCAGGGTCAGTTTGTCACAGGTGTCCAATATGAGTGGTTCCGTGGAGTGACACAGCTGAGGCTGAGGACTGAATGACTGCACTCTGGGGTTTGGTACTCACTACTAGCTCCGGCCTTGTCCCATGGACTGAACACTAGTTAGTGTTTTGAACCCATCAGGTTTGTTCCTGGAGCAGCCCATTTAGTTTGCTTTCAATAGGAACAGATCCCATTCATGCTCTTGAAGACTGAGAAGCAAAGCACAGTTCAGCAGGGACAGGCAGAAGACTCACCTCAAAAGTGCATTCCTGATCCCAGCTAAGCAGTAGAGCACATGGCTCACAGACTCCTGTGCCTCTGGTCCCTTCTCTGTAAAAAGGAGAGGAGATCTTTTCTCCCTGCTGGCAATGAAAGTGGGATAAGACAGAGGAATAAAGTGAGGGGAAAACACAGCTGCGTGGACTGGGCAGCTTCTCTTCAGTTTGACTTACCCTGGTGAGGACCCCTGATGGGGCTATCCCACCATCACTGGTGACACTGTGCGAAGATTCTCCCTGTGTTATGTGTCCTGTCTCCCTGTCCCTTACCCAGCTGGATGTAAAATTGTTCCACCTGTAACAGCCAACTTCACCTGCCCATATCAAAAAAGATTTGTACCTCAAGAACAATATTTTCTTTGCCAATGAACTGCATATTGTATTGACATTACAGTTTTTAACTCTGCAAACTGCAAATGATGTTATTGCCATTTTAGAATTATGCATCATGAAAATTCAGCTTCTTTGATTAATCTAGTATTGGCATGTAGGCGTCATGACCTCCCTTTAGCAACTTGTATTGTTTTAGGTAATTTCATACTGTTCAATTTACATTTATTGTTATCAGCAGGAAGAAAACTGTTTTTCTTCTACACAAGAATCCAAAGCAAAAAATCTGTACCAGTCCATTCTTATGATAGATGATCTTTCTATTTTCATTACACTTTTATGAGATGAGCTTATTAAAATGTGAAAATGAAGCTAAGCAAATCCACCATATCAAACAAAATGCACCAATGCGTTTTTACTATTGACACGGAAAAGGTTTTTTTCTCCACCAGGCTACCTTGCTTTTCAAATTAAATGTCAAGTATCATGTCTCCCCCAGAGATTTGAGCTATAGAGCAAAGTTTAGATTCATCAACTGCAGAATTATATTTACCTTAATGCTTATTACATATCAAATTACTGCATGGTAATGTGAATAAATATTGGATTTTAATGTTGTTCCATTCAGACCTTTACTGAAACAAATTTCACTGCTTTAGTGCAGCTACTGGGCAGGCCCAAAAGGTCATATGTTTTAAGGGAACATTCAGCAAGAAATATGGTTGTCCTCAATGGGAACAGTATTTCTCTTGTCTAGTTATTCAGCACATTTGTTGTTGAGATGCTGCATCTGGGCAGTTCCACTGTGATAAGGTAAATAAGCATTAAATTTCTTGCTTTGCCACAGGAGGAATTTCAGCAGAAGGACAGGTATTCACAAGGACAACCAAAACAGGAGGCTGACCTGCTCAGGACTGGAATGAAGATGCCTGAGCTCTTGTGCTTGGCTCATACCTTCAAAGGGTGGACTTCAGAGACAAGAGCCACGTGGCTTGGAGCAAGTTGTGACTGACCGACACACAGAGGATGGGACAACTTTGGTCCAGAGCTAGCCCATGTCTGAGGTAGGGGTGTCCCCACTGAGGCCGAGAATCACAAGAGGACGTAATCTAGACTCCATAATCTCTGTTGCCTCTTCTTTTTTTTTTAAAATGTGGTTGGACTCGATGATCTCAAAGGTTCCTTACAACCACTAAGATTCTGTGATTCTGTGATTCTCTTGACCAAACTCTACTGTTGCATCACTACTGCTGCATTCACAAATTACTACTTGGCTTTATTACATATTTCTCTCTCCGCTCCTAGACTTATCCTGTGAAGTGGTGGCCTGTGGATCAGATTTTATGCCAAACTCACTGTTCCTTTATTTTGTTTTATTGTTTTTTTTTAATGTGAGAGGGCAGTGTAGAAAAAAATGGTTTTGCTACTTTCACAATTTCCTTCTAGTCCACAGCCTCCTTTGATTAAGGTTTTCTGCAAGTCAAAGCAGGTATGAGTACAGAATGAAACAATGTTATTTGTCAAAGGTCACATAGAACTGGGAATAAATATAAGGAAACCAGTATTTGCCAGCTGTTCGGATTAACAAATCCTGATCAGGCTTCCTGGGCCATTTACATTGGTAGATTCTATTTCAGGGTAAGGATCTCATAGGACTTAAATTGCTTAAATTGCTTGATTAACTTCTGATTTATAAAACCACCTCTAAATTTGCCTTTATGTTTGCATCTGAAAAAGACTGTTTTAATCCTGTTACCTAATATTAAATTTTAAGACTTCAAGTCAGGGGGTCATGGTTGTTTGGCAATACTGCCTTGGATAAAAATCCAGGGGTCTGACATTATTCCAATAATATTAATCTTAATGAGATGTGCAATCTTGCCATGTGTGTATCAAGGACACCATATTTATATGTTAACTTCATTATGCCGGTTAATGCAATTAGTGTAGTGTTGCTAATGTAGTTAAAAGTTTTATCGGTAATCACATAATCTCCAATAGGATAAGTATAAAGGGTTATTAATGCTATAATTTATTACTAGCAAGCAGAGAAGCAGCAGAGCAATAAACTTAGTCTTGCTGCTGTAATGCCTCTTTATATGCCAGCACATTTTGGGTTTCATAGCGTGACTGTGTTATTCCTTACTCTGGCTACTGACTGCTGCTGGATTCCGTCTAATATCATACCAAAAGATCTCAGTACCCCTCAGTCAGTTACGTGATGGATAATTTTCTTTCACTTTTTCTCCTTCCTTTGACAGCCTGCAGCAGGTCCGACTCTTATCTGATCAGGATTCCTGTCTGTGAAAATGATCTTTAAATACCTTTAGTTCAAGGACACCGTAGACTGCCTCTTTCAACTAATATAAGGCACCAAAATAGTGAAATTTAATGAGATAGAACACCAAATTGATTGTCTCAGAAAGAGTACCTGAGAGGGTAGCAAAGATGATGTGTCAATCACTTTGTCTTAAGAGCTTGTACCATCATCTTGTGACATTTCTACAGAATGACATGAATGTACTCGGTGTCATAGGACTCATATTTGCACCTTTGATTTAACAAGCAGCCAAAAATCATTAAAGGGCATGGACTGCTTTGCTTGGTTGAGAGGACACAGGTTGTATGGTTTTGAAAAACTTAAAGTGTATTGATGCTTAAGTTTTACGACAACTTTTTTGGTTCATTTTTCAATCACAAATGTTAGAATTTTGGGAAGGCCTGAATATGTTTTAGTTCTGTTGGGTCATTTGCTGTCTGGGGACAGACAACTATTCCCCACATTACACAATATTTATCTAGAGGCAGAAAGTTGAGTCAAGTCCACTTGTGTTTCACAATTCATCATGATCCAGATAAAAAATCTAATTAGATGAGGTTTATCTTCAGGTTTTTCATCAAACCAAGTCTTCTTCCAGATAATTACATGGGCTGGATATGGGCTTGCCTGCTCTTTGCTGGAGAGTGATATCATGACAAAACTGGGCTGCACAGCAGCTTCATGTCAGAGGAGTACCATAAAACAACCAGGTGACGCAAGTCAATCTGGACCAGCAACTACAAATCTGGATTTGGGAGCTTTGCCTGAATAAGAACCAAAGGCTGAGATTACAGCTGCCTCTGTATGAAGGGATACAAAAACAACAAAGATAGTTGTTTTCCTGCCCTCCTGATTTCCCATGTGCTTAGCTGAATTCTGATTCAGTGCTGGAAGTACAGTGCTCCTGCTATCCCAAACTATTTCAGATTCAAACAGGGATGTTGGCAAGTAATCCCTAGGAAGGAGTTTTTAGCCTTTGGACTTCATTCTCTCCTTTGCCCTCCAGAATCCACATTTGGTTACTTTCAAGATCTACTCTAAATATAAAATCTAAATTCTTGTGGGGATGAAGGTCCAAGAAAGAAGGGAAAGAGGTTAGGAAGAGGGGGTTTACCTGACACTCCACTGCATTGTGTACTTTTATATGGATTAACAAGAAACTCCTAACATTTAGGTGCAGCATCTAAGGAGATATAACTATGAACACAGAAATACTATGGAAGGAGATTCTCTGGAAGCAGGGGAAAGCAGAATGGTTTTAGCAAACTGCATAAACCTGGGCTAAGAACGAGAATAAAGTTTTAAGAGCTATGAGGTTTTTAAATTACAATTAAACTCATTTAAGGGCAAAACTTTCTGAATTTAAGATGTATTTTTGGGTTATTTTATGAAACGTGGTTTCTTGGACATAGAGTTTGGACTCCAAGGACAGGCAATTTGTGGAGAGGGTACAACAGAGGGCTACAAAGATGATTAGGGATCTGGAACATTTCTCTTATGAGAAGAGGCTGAGGAACTTTGGTCTGTTTAGTCTGGAGAAGAAAAGACTGAGGGGGGATCTGATCAGTGCTTATAAGGGAAGGTGTCAAGAGGATGGGACCGGTCTTTTTCAGTGGTGCCCAGGGACAGGACAAGAGGTAATAGGCACAAACCTGAACATAAGAAGTTCCATCTAGACATGGAGAGGAACTTCTTTCCTTTGAGGGTGCCAGAGCACTGGAATAGACTGCCCAGGGAGGTGGTGGAGTCTCCCTCTCTGGAGACATTCAAAACCCCTCCTGGACACGTTCCTCTGCAACCTGCTCTGGGTGGACCTGCTTTGTCAGGGCTATTGGACTAGATATCTTCAGAGGTCCCTTCCAACCCCATATGATTCTGTGATTCTGTGAATCTGTAACCCAGTCGGTCTTCAGTCCTATCTTTTTAAAAACTTTGAATAATATGTTAACAAGAATAGTGTCTAGGAGAGGATCAGGACAAAGCAGTTGAATTTTATATAGAGCAGTCTATATATACACACAGTCTGTTCTTAGAAGTGAATTAATTTTATAATATGTTAGTTACGCCACATTGTGATGATGCTGACAATTTGTCAAACATCAGTTTGGGTGCTTTCTACCCATAATAACAATGGCAGCAATACAGGACCAAGCTTTTGTAGAGTTGTCCATTCAGAAGCATCCCAAACCATCTATATGCCGCTGTGCCTAATGAGAATCAGAGGCTTGTCAGCCCTTCCAGTGAAATAGAGCTGTCAGATTCTCAGATGTAAGCAAAGAGAGAGGAAGGGAGAGCAAGAGCTACCCAATGACATTTAAAATTCTTTCAAGTAGGCATAGATAGTAAAATGCCAGCAACAGGGTTAGACAAGTTCATAACAAGCCTCATAAATGGATTACTCTAGATGAGAATGTGGAGGTCTCAATAATAAAACCCACACACCTGCTTCCTCAAAATGAACCTTTTAATTGAATTTTCTGCACTTGTCGGCTCCTTTTTGAATCTGTTTCCCCATCTCTAAATTGTAGCTGTGCCCCCAATCTCAATCTGAGCCATCTGTTCCATTTCTAATATTAACATCTTCTATCATATAGTGTACCATACCCAGAGAAAAAAAGAAGAGATAAGATCACTTTCTCCTGGGAGAAAACTTTCTATTTCAGCAAAAGGTTCAGCTGTCACTTTAAAATGACACCTTCCCACACACAAATACGCACCTGCCACATTAGAATATTATTAATAATCCAGCCTTTATGTGTTTGACAAGCCAAACAAAATTAACCAAAAAATGTGAAAAGGTTTAAGAAAGGTGGGGGCAAGCCAACATTTCTTTTCAGAATTACAGCACCCAAACTAATCCACAGTAGAAAGTAATTACATTTTAAATGAAGTGTTCTAACTTAATTTAACTCCTTGCATACATGGCAAATTACTATTAATTTCCAATTACACAGATATCTCTTTAAGCTCAGTGAAGTTTGCCGAGTTGTGTTGACTCTTCTTAGTCCTAATCCAGAACTTCAAATCCTTGTTTCTTCCTTTCTGTAGCGGCATGGTCCTTCGCTAGCGAATAGTCTCCATTCGACCTCCACCAGTTTTATTGTAATCCCTCCTCCACAGGGGATTTGTGGGTTGGAGGAAGAGATGACAGTTCAATTTTGCCTGTAATTGCAGGTTCAAGCTGAGCTAGAGAGTTAGCATACCAGCACAGAGTGGCAGCAGAAAGAAAGGAACAGACTCAAGGTTTGGGGTTGACCCCAGTAAGTTCAGGAAAACAGTTGTAGTGGGAAAGTCTTAAAATGTGATGGAAAATTGAAAACTGGGCAGGGAGAATTAGGCTCGGATGAGAAAGCAGGTAAGATCAGAAAGAGGTTTGGAAAGATGAGTCTGGTTTGGTTGGAAGAATTGGGAAACCTGTAATGAAACACAAGATGTGATCCCGTCTGGAGCAATTTCAGTGAAGAAATATCACATGACCAAGCAACTCAATTGTGTATATTTATATGTGCATTATATATATATGTATATAAGCAAGTGTGCAAGAGACTGAATTAAGCTTAAAACTGCTGTTAGTTTCCGAGTTCCTAAGTTTGTTCAAAAGTGATGTTTTTTAACATAGATGTTTCTCATATGTAAAAGGAATGCATAACATTGGTCAGTCACAAACTACCTACATATTGTGTCCTTTATTGTTTTCATTCCATGGTTCGTTTTTAGTGTGATGTTTCTCATGGCTGTCATCACTTTTGGTGAGTTCTGCTGGAAACTAACCATTAACAAGCACTAAGAATAATGACATTAAAGGAAAACACTGGTATTATCAGTGAAGAGGAAATGTCTAATCTGTGTATTTGTGTTATTCCAAAGGGTGTCTGGATTGAAGGAAGGAGATCTGAAAGTCACTGTTTGTCAGATCCAGAGAAGTTTATTTCTTAGCTTGGAGAGATTTCAGCACTTTGGGAGTCTTGGTGAACTTGATTCAGGATACCTTTCATGTTTTCCTTTTTCCTGATTAGTCTTTCTACCTAATCTAGATATTCTCAGTTTATGCCTACCTCAGGGAAGTAAATTATCCAAAGCAACACAGTGACTCAGGCACTGAATTCCCATTTACAAACAAGAATTTGGAAACCTGACTTCTGTGGATTTTTGTGGAGACTAGGACCATAGAGTCACATAGAGTTTGAAGCTTTGACTGTAGCCCAGAATAGCTATTCTGCTCTGGTGCTTCTTGTGGATGGTCTGGTTTTGGCTTAAACTGAGCTGCAGAAAAGCACATTCATGGCTCAGCCAGTTACTGAAGTGAGGAGCTGGACTGCAGAGCTCCCTGCATACTCCATGGTATGGCATAGGCTGAAGGCAGTTCAACCAAGCTGAGTTGTCCTCTGAAGTCTGTTCTTATTGATTAGAGAAGACAATTAGTGTGGGGTTTCCAAATTGAGTGCAAATAGTTAAATAGAAAGAATTTTAGCTGTAGGCTGGCATAATGCCGTTGGCATTGGGGAACGGAACTTATTAGTGAATGTCACTTCAGGAGAGGCTGAGGAGACTGGGCATGTTTAGATTGGAGAAGAGGGGGTTGAGGATTGCTTTCTACAACTACCTGAAAAGAGGTTTTAGAGAGGTGGGTGTTGGCTTTTTCTCCAAACGGAATAATGACAGGACCAGAGGAAATGTTCTGAAGTTGCAGCAGGGGAGGTTTAGGTTAGATATTAGAAAGAATTACTTCACTGAGAGAGTGGTCAGACACTGGAACGGCCTGCCCAGGGAGGGTGTGGAGTCACCATCCCTGGAGGTATTTAAAAAGCATGTAGATGTGTCACTTCAGGGCATGCTCTAGTGCCTGAGATTGTGGGTGTCTTTTGTGTGTGTGTGATTGGACTCGGTGATCTCAGAAGTCCTTTCCAACCATAAAGATTCTGTGATTCTGTAATTCTGTGACAAATTTCAGTTCAGCAGCAGATATACTCTCCACCAGCCAGCAGGAAAGGTAAATGACCGCAGAAAGGTTGTGCTGTACATTCTTACTCTGGTTCACTTCACAATGGTTTTGCATTTGAAGGTGGCCTAGATGACTTTTGAAATCAGAGCTTGGGTTTCAAAGACACATAAATGTTTTGGAAAATGTTACCTGAAACCTAAATCGTATCTAGGTTTCAACATCTATTCACTATGGAAAATGCAGCATGCTGCCTTAATTAATACAAGATTTATATAGTGTAATATATGTATGAGATTTTAAATGTTTACTACTGGCACACAGAATTTTCTCTGTGAGCTACAAAGTCTCACTGACTGCCTTTCTGTGGGAAATTACTTACCTAGAGGACAGGATGCCTTTGGATACCTCATGTACTCCAAATTGGTGAAATGACTTCAACTACCATGCATCTAGGATTGAATCTATTGGAACAGCAGAGCTTGAGATAAAAGAAGCAAATGTATTTCCTGGATCCTCCAGTAGCTTCATCTCCTTGAAACATGTCATGGAAAGGAATACAACCATCTGGAAAAGTTGAAAAAAAGATATGGGGTATATAAGAAATGTGTAGACATGGCTCTTCAGGGCATGCTCTAGTGCCCAAGATTATTGGTTTGTGGTGGGGTGTTGTGTGGGGGGTTGTGGGTGTGGGGTTTAGCTGGTGGGTGCTTTTTTGTGTGGTTTTTCTGATTTTTGTGGGGTTTTTTGTTTTGTTTTGGGTTGCGCATGTATTTTTGTTTGTTTTGGTTTTGATTTTTGTTTTGTGGGGTTATTTTGTTTGTTTTTGGTTTTTTTTATGTGGTTGGACTCTATGATCTCAGAGTTCCTTTCCAACCTCTGTGATTCTGTGATTCTATGATTTTCACAACTAATTCCTACCCCACAAATGTTTTAGTATCTGTGAGGCTCTGGCAATACAGTGCTACAAGTCACAAAATGAAGTTACAAGTAATTTTAGGACATAAACCCAGGAGACTTTAAAAGTTTTGTGTGTCAGAATAAAGTCCTGATGGAGTGTAAAAATAACCTACTGATTATTGAACAAACATGTCAGAATAGCTATGATATTTTAAAGAAAGAAGGTAACTTTAAAAGCCACTGCTTTCTCCTTGGGGCACTGCTGTGGTCAGCTTAGTTTATATATTTTATCTTCAGAATCTTCCAAAGGGTTGGCTCAGGTATGAGAAGTTCACACTTCACATGGATGGCCATGACACGTGTCCTTTGGTAAGAACTGAAAAAAAAAAGGAGAATGAGATTCAATACTTTGGAACGTGTTTCTCACCAAACAGTCCTCAGTTCCATTACAGCATTTATCAATCCTGTTGCTTTCAGACTGAAAAGATACTCTTCTGTCCTTCTGACTTGAGGTCCTTTTTTCAATAGTTTGGTCCTAATGAGCCCAAATTCCTATAATTTAAAAATTACTGTCCAGAAAATATATTTAGAACATACACAAGTTTCTTAAAATGTTATCAGTTCTTTAAAATCATGCCCACATATTTGGAAATTTAATCACAGTCCTAGAAAGTTAACAAAGCTAATGAGGCATAGGAAACAACAGGTCTGATTAATACAGAAAATGACCATAAGAGAAAGTGGAAGGTTTACTGGGTATCATGATGTATTCCTGCAAGTCATGTCTAGTAATGTCATATTGCAAATATGCTATTATTCTCAGGGATGTTTTTTATTTCAATCTTGTCTTAAGACAAAAACATATTCATGTTCTTGCTATGTATTTGACTGATTATTCATTGAACATGTTATAGAATGTCTTCTACAGAAATTGATCCTCAGCTTTGGATGACTGGTTACAGATACCTGGTGTATCAGAGATACAGGCACATTATATCTGAGCAAAGCTATTTGATCTTTTTGGAGGAAATATTACTGTCAGAACATACAGAATTAATCTTCTGCAAATTAATTGGCTTATAAAACCAACCTATTGGCTAACACAAAACGGTCACATTTCAGACCAAGAAGCATCTTGGTGCAAAATAAAATGTCTTAATACTAAATAGAATAGTGTCCCTTTATATCAAGAAAAACTGTCTATTGTTTGTGTATACATGGTTTCTTCTCTTAAGGGGAGTGGGTCTGTTGACTGAGGACGTGAGTTAACTATAGAACGAAGGAGTTATCCCACTGGGTTGGACCAACAGACCATCTAATCTTGTACTCTGCTTCCAACGGGGCCTGCTATCAGATGTTTAGAGAAGAGTATAAGAAACAAGCAGTATACAAAGGGATACTTCCCACCTTCCAGATATATTGTTTATGGACTTCCTGAGCTGATGACTATTTTCAGACCATCTGCTTACTGCACCCATTCTCCATGAATTAGTCTAGGGCTTTTAATGCATTAGTGCCTTTCATTTGGGCCTCCACAGCATCCTGTGGTAATGAGTTTCACGGTTTTATTATGCATAATGTGAAAACGAACTGTTGATGGAAAAAGGTATTTCCAGAGGGTGATTCATCCTTCCTGTCTTAGCAGAGGATTAATTACCCTTTGAAGAGTCTCATCTTTCTGCACTGACATTAGCGCTTCAGTGGATTTACAGTAGACAACTACAGTTTAGATAACTACAGATAGGGGAGATTTATCCCAATATTAGGGTCAGTTTAATTAAATGCAATAACCTCTTTCAGTTAAACAACCTCAGCATGACATTTTTCTGTAGATTCTGATGATAGGAAGTATCGTAAAGTTTTCCATAAAGATGTACTTGAATGAAAAATTGCTACCTACTTTTGTAAGCCTGATGGCGAAGCTTTCCCTCTGCCAGTTTAAAGTAATTAACTTTGTGTGTAGATGAGGCCTAAAGGATCATTATAAAGAGAGGAACATTAGGTTCCATTATTTTCATTTTTTATTAAAGGACTTTGTCTGGTACATGTGGATGGTTACATTATATGATTGGTTCTCTGAAATGGATGGCCAAATTCTTGTTGTCCTGTCAATTAGTGGTTACTAAACAAATACTTTTTAGAGGGAGAGACCTTCTCCCTCTAGATTTTGGGAAGTGAGCCATATATCAAAGGGGGTGTTTTTCACATTAAAAAGACGGGTTTGTACTTCGGGAGATGACAGTGCAAACAACGCTGGTCATGTAGATATAAGATTTTTAAGTAAAGTAAGCTTTAAATCTTTCTAAGCACTTGTTACCTCAATAGAGTAATTGAATAATGTAAAACTTATTTTTTAATAACACATGGCATAAACTGAAGGAATTATATTATAATGAATACATATTTTTAACTCTTGGGATAAGAAATCTAAATAAAATATGCATTTACACAATATGCTGGAACTATTATAGCTCTGAAATAGTTCTTATTTGGCAAAAACACAAGCATTACTTGGCATTAACTAACTTAGCCCATGTAATTGTAATCAAGGGAAATTACAGTACCAGTACTCAGTTTCTAACAATAAACTTCATAAAGCTTGTTAATGAAACTCACTATTTAAGTCTTTTTTTTTTTTTTTGGTTTTGGAGAGTTGTTCTTTCCCCAAAAAGTAATAAAGGTGTAGAAAAATATCCCAAATCCAATCAAACACCCTTTTCCCTTAAACTTGACTCTCTCCCCTACCTTTCTGAGGAAGCATCATAGAAATAGAAACTCTGGCATTTTGCAGATGGAACTGTAGCAAGATGAAAGAAAATGCTCATTAATGCAAATCCTGTGAGACCTCAATTTCCAGCTCAGTCGCAGATGTCTGGTGTCCCTGCGCAATTGACTGGTGAACGGCACAGAGCAGAGATGCCTGAGTGAGCTCTCCAATGGGATGGCCACTGGAAGGAGTAGGGCTGTCCTAGCAATGCACCACAGCACAGATCACTGCTGGAACAGACAGAATCCGTAATAGCTTTGCATTATCTTTGGAGAGGGGTAGAGCTCACCCAGAAGTCAGCCTCTGGGCCTCATGTTGACCTTTTGCATATCAGAGGAGCAGGAGAATAAGAGCATATTTTAGAGGGAATCTTGGATGGATAAAGATTGTTAGATTGTCTAAGGGTTTTTGTACCTAAAAGTCTGAGAAATCTTGGATGGAAGAAAGCTATGGAACTGTCAAGCCATGCCAAGATGGAGCCATTTAAAGCAGAAACTTGTTGGAGAGTTGTCTGGCAGAAACTCCACTTCTTTAGAGCTTAGGGGGTCTCCAAATTCAGGAGTAACTAATGTGGGGTTAATTTTGGTGTTGGTCAGGTGCCCAAGCTTCTTTGTGGTTTTATCCTTTAGCTTTTTTGCATTTCTTGTAAACATGGGACAGTGGTAGTTTTCTGCCTCAGAATTATGTTTTGAAATAATGTTTTGAAATAAAATAATGACAGTTTTACTGATACTGTGAAAATGGCAGGCATTGCTGTAGGTCAGATATGTAGACCTCGTTCAAAAATGGTCTCGCTACTTGCTTATGTGCTGTGGTGATTCCCTTTTTTGTTTTTCCCATTGGCAAGGCTAATTTTTTTTTGTGGAGGTTGGACTTTCTGAGAGCAGGTGCACAGGATTTTGGCATTCACTGTACTGACCTACCTCACGGAAGTCAAGTGATAGTTATTTAATGGTAAAAAAAGTGTTTGAGGGTCTCCAATGTATAGTATTGCATGTTTGCATAGTTGCATTTTGGAAACAATTCTGTCTGAACACCTATGCTTCTGAGGGCAGAAATATAAGTCAGAATGTTATTGTATAAATAAAGCGTTTACCCATTAAAACAATGTGTTATTCATGAAATTGCAGTTTTAAGCTATGTTTTCTAGTACATCTGGATGAACTATTCTGTAGGAAGTTATTTGTTGAATTTCTATCTCCTTTATGCTTTTTGTGAGTACAGTACCTTCCATACATTTGCAGATATTTCAGTTTGTGGATAGTGTTTGCAAACTACTTATTCTGCGCTACTTAATTATTGATAGTTATGATTAAAAATTCTAGCTGTTTATATGGAGTTTGTGACAGATAAGGGAATGCATCTTTGAGAAATAGTGGTCTCTTGCTTTTGTTGCCTCTTCCAATTGTTCTTTTGGAATGGAAGTCAACAGCATCTGGGGTATATTGGCAGGAACATAGTCAGTAGATCAAGGAAAGTGATCATCACTTGGCACTGGTTAGAGCACACATGAAATACTATGTCCAGTTTTAGGACTGTCAGTACAAGAAAGATGTTGGTGAACTTGCATGGTGGCACCGACATGGTGATGGACTGGGGTACTTGCCCTGTGAGGAAAGGCTGAGGGAGTGGGTCTTGCTCAACCTAGTGAAGAGATGGCTTATGAGGTCACAGCTGGGGAAAACAATACATAATGGAAATGAATAGCCAGTTGGTGGGATGGCAGTGAAAGATGACGATGGCAAATCAGGTCCTCAGGTCTCAGAGGACTAGGAGGCAGAAGACAGGCAGTGCATCTTTAGTGAGTGAATTGTGGATAAGCTGTTTTGAAGTTGCATCCTCAGTCAGTGTCTGTGGCTCTCTGGGGTGAGCACTCTAAAACACAACTTCAGAAAAGCTCTGTGAGTATCCTACAGCGCTGATGTATGACTGGATGTCCCAAATATTACCCGGCCAAATTCTCTACTGGAAGAAATTCCATTAAAGCCAATGATGTTAGATCAGCAGATGGTTTGGTATGTCACAAGCGTGCTTGCTTGCTGGAGTATTTGTGGAAGAAAAGCCAGAAGAGCTGAAGCCGAGCTAAGACTCATCATCAGTACTTGGACGGTTCTGGGAAGTGCTGTCTTCTGCCTGCCCCAAAAATGCAGGCATCTCATTGACTTCTGATTATGTTTTCTGAATTTAAAGTGATGTTTGTGCATGCCAGGCATGCATGAAGCACACAATTTATGCATCTCAATTTATCAGTATGCTGCTGATTATCCACCATATCCATTAATGTCGAAATATTCAGCTATTTACAAGGGGCTCTAAGCAGGTTGTTCGAAGAGGACGTCTCTCAAACCTCATGGTTTAAGACATAACTGATAGTAAACTAAAGGGGCTTGAATACCCCAACTGCTTTTAGTCACAGATATATCTGACATTAGTGCATGAAATGGCCTCCTGATCCTGAAGAGAGACCCCCACAGTCCAATATCAGACTATGGGGTGTCTGGGTCCCTGTCTCCAGGAGCTTTGGGCACCTCTTAGGGGGTCTCTGGCTCTGTCTGGGATTTTGGCAGGGGGAAGGAATATCCCCAATTGATTGGCTCAACTTCCCACAGTGGCTGGATATGGACTGTTGCCTGCTGTCACTCAAGGCCCACCCTTGCAGAAGGTTCTCCCCACATGGCCAAAAACAGCTTAGGTAGAGAGGTGCAATTTGAGGGTAAACCAAGCTGACCAGTCCCAACTGTTTACCCAACTACCACTAAAACTTACTGGATTTTGTGTCTGATTATCCATGACCCATTAAGCTCTGGACATAGGGTGTCACAAATATGGACACTTAGGTGTTGTGTAAATAGCAATGACTCACAAAACTGTGACACCGTGACACTTTCGGTGGCGTGAGAGCAGCCTTTTGACTGAGCCCTTCAAGAACAGCAAAGGTCTTTCTATCTTTCTTTTCTGCACATCCATCTGTCATTTCTCCCTGAGTCTATCCTCCTTCCTCAATACCAAGCTGCTTTGGATAATTTGTCACAATTAATTAGATCCCAGAGCTGTTTTCAAAAGCCTGTATCATTCAATTCCCATGCTGTTGGCTACCTATTAAATGACATAATCTAGGATTCTATAAAGGAGATCAAGCATTTAGCTTGCTTTTTGTCTATGTCCATAGCACACCAAAGAGCTGGTATTTACATGGCAGCCCATCTGAAATGCTAATGCAAATAATTAACTCTAGCCTGCAGACTCCATTCAAATTGCTCACTGAACCCCACAGTATCTCAAGAAATGAAACTGAAACCTTTTTTTTTAACGAGTCTTTTCTCGATTAAACGATTAAAACTGTGATTTAATCTTTTGTCTGTATCTTCCTTAATTTGAAGTACAATTAAAAGATGTCTGTAATTGACAATCCTTTTCTACACCACCAAACTTTTTTGCTGGTTTGTTCAATAAGTCTTTCAGGAGACTACATAACTTTTAACAAGGCTCCCCAACCTCCTTTTTATGTCCAATAACACCAGCTGCCTTCTTGCGTCTCTAATGAATGTATCTTCCTCGTCTCACTCCACCACCTCATCACTTTCATTGTATTCCCCTTCTCTGACAGGTGGTCTTGAGGGTATAACGACATCATTAAATAGCTCTAAAGCTGCTAGTAAGAAAATAGTTATTGAGTGAATCAGAATATCATAATGTGAGTTATATTACAGCTGAATGAATGTCTTACAGTGTTTGCTAAATTTCACTCTTCCTCCTCTCCTTGATCTCATCCACCAGGCCATAGATTTTGGGGTTCTGTTGATTTCTATAAATTGTGTTATAATTTAATTCCCTATATAAAGAGGTTTAGGGTCACCAGAAATATTTGGGGCTGCCCTTCCCTCTCCTCCCTGCCATGGGGATCAGATATGACAGAGGGTCTCTGGGTAACTCATATCTTGGATAAAGACATGTAGGGCATGCATAATACCCTGGAGCACTAGCTGTTTAGGTAATTGAGTTCCCCCACTTAACTCACACATGGCCATGGCTTGAAAGGTGATTTGCTTCTTTTTCTATAATCCAAAAAAATGCCTTCAGAAATGTGGAAATGTGGAAAAAAAAAAAAACAACGCAAAAAGCAGCAATGCCCTAAAACTAGTATTCAGATACAAGTAACTCAAGTAACTGTCAAATATTTATGATATTTATTTTTAACACAAGGAAAGCTGCCTATTATCAGGATGTGAAAATGCAAACCCAGGTCACAATTTGGTCATTTTTCAGGGATTCATCAAGAAGAAAGAGGGGGAAAAAATGAAACCACATCCAAGGAACATGGAAATCTGTACAGACTGGGAAATTTACTTCTCTACAGGACTCTAAAACACACTTTCACAAAGCATCCCAAGGATTCTCTTGGACCATGGAGATTTAGTTTCAGAGACAGAAAGTGAATCTCAAGATGTCTCATTAAAGAAAAGGTTAGGAGCACTTCAACATGGAATGTTATTTAAATATGTTCTATTTAATTGAAAAATGTTGTTGGCAGTGAATAGAGTGCAAAAAGCAGCTAGGGATTTGGGAGCTCTATTAGGAATAAAATCCCTGATGCACTCAAAAAAGAGGCAGAACAGGCCTTTTGCACTAATTTAAAAGCTTGATTAACTGCCCTCAACAACAATTGTGACCCGAAAGGCCAAGTCCAAGTATGCAGGGGGCACAGTGCCATCCTTTTCTCCTATTACCTCATGGCAGAAGTGCTGCTCTTCTCTCCGGGTGGGTGAGGAGAGGAAGTGTGAAATTAGTAGTCACCATAGGAAACAAAATCGCCAACACGACTGATCCCTGGATGATGGAGCAGCAGACGGGACACTGACATTCCAAGTTTTTTGCTGTGGATGTTACTGCTGGGCATGATCCACCGGTGGCTCTTGAATAATGTTTCACATTTCCATTTTGCAGTTCACAGAACTATGACATCTCGTGTCAATGCAAATAAACCTGTCACAGTCTGATACTGTAGTTGAGGCAGTAGATTGAAAATTGATTGTGGGACTTGCCTGAATATAAATCATGTATTTATTTACCCTGAACCATGGACTTGCAATTAGTCAATACATATTCATAAAATATGGGTTAGGTAAATTAACACTTGCCTATTGTAAATTACAACTGAGAATAATTTGTGGTGTATAGGAAGTCGAAAATGCAGTTCATTTTAAAATGAATTTGATGCATTGCATTATTTAACCATTCCCTGAATAATTTCAAGCCATGAATTTAGATACAACAGAAAGTATTGCTGACATACAGAAGAAATTTTCTTAGAAGAATAGCCTTTCTCTTCCGTATATTGATGATATTTTGCATATATGTTTTAATTGACCAGTTCAGAAAAAGAATTATTCAGTTTTGGCCTACCCTATAGGCCTTACATTTCTGTTACAGAGAGATCTAAAACCTCTATAAATTTTGGAAACCTTTATCTATGTTACATGGTTTCTTCCTATATGAGTTAAAGTATAATGTATCATGTATAATCTAGATTAATATTGGCTTCCATTGCTCCCACCAGGATAAGTTACAGTATTTACTCATTCTAGTGAAATAATTGTTTTGAAATGTATGGAAATGGTGGCTACTGGGAGAAAGGACTTCATGCTTTGGCTAGAGGTTGCATGGGAGATATTTGTAGCCCTGCTCTGGCTGATTTAAATCAGCCATCTGAACCCGACTATTCCGTGTCTTGCCTGAATGCTTCATCCCTGGGCTACTGAACAGAAATGTGGCCAAAGAGTGGTCTCCAAAAGTGGTCAATAGCTGTTGCCAATGGAGGAGTGTAGAAACAGGACGTTTGGAGAGCTGTCTCTTCAGTGTATGTCCCAGCTTTCAGTAATGTGCAGTGAAGACACTTCCTCAGCCAGAAGCATTTTTCTCTGTGTTTATAGCTCTTACTGGATTTTCAGGCTATTTGAAGATGTTTCCTGTGCTTTCTCTCCCTGATATTTACCGTAATTTAAATCTCAACCCTGAGTGGCCTTTCAGAACTTTTTCCTGAGTGCCTGTTCTTTTTTTGGTGAAGTGCTTCTGGCTTTGTGAAATGGAATTTTTGAGTGAGAGTTTGTTGTTGAAAAAAAACAACAAAGGACCTGCTCCAGAAAACATGGACTATGTGTGGAAATGGGTGTGGGTGGATGTGGATTTCTCAGTGAACAGTGGTGCAAAGAAGCAAGGGTTCACACTTCAGGAATTGCATTCCTCTGCTAAAGAATTTATAGTATGAATAATCGTATTCTGCCATCTTCTCTTCTGCTGAGTAATGCATTGCTCTTCAAGCAGGTACTTGGGTTCTGAAGTCAAAACGGGTAAGGGAGGTGTTCCGCCTAAATAAAGGTTCAATTCAACCACTACAAATATGAGGAGAGGAGGCGGCTGACTGTGATTTGTACAACAAGATGTGGAATTGCAAAGTTTCTGGTGGTGAACATTAATGGCTATGTGATATGGTTTTGTCGTTCTGGGAATGAAGAAGTGTAGAATTTTAATGGAGATGCATGCTGAGCATGAATTTTCCACTTTCTGGCTATGCACTGAACAAATACTTAATGTCAAGTGAATTATTTTCTATTTTCTTCACAGAA
The DNA here is from genome assembly GCA_004320125.1 of Scolopax mira. NCBI lineage: Eukaryota > Metazoa > Chordata > Aves > Charadriiformes > Scolopacidae > Scolopax > Scolopax mira. The sequence goes on along the minus strand of BJBW01013318.1, from coordinate 29,329 downwards.
TCAAGTTTTTTTTTTAAAATAAAAAGATTAAAATGCTTTTGTGATTGTATATCTCAACCAGAAAACAAAGCTTTCTATGGGTAGCTTGAAGAATATAGAATAGCTCTTGGGTCAGGGGGTATAATGTCTCTTTTGTCTCTTAAGTCACATACAAAGTTTTATATGGAATAATGGGTATTCTTCTGTCTGTAACAGTAAATGAAGGAATGTGAGATGATTTACCTGTGGTATTCTTGAGATCTTGGCATTTTCAGAAGTATTTCTTCACCTGTTTGAAGGTACCTAGGTACCAAACAAGTCCATGTTCAGATTTTAAGTCTGAATATCTACTCACTTTTGAAAGAAACATGAGGAGAATTACTTCCTCACATATATATATATATATGGACATATATATAGTTTTTTCATCTTTACAGCATTTAAAGTATGTTCCCAGCATGCTGATGCTTGTGGAGAAATGCTGCCGGACTTGGCGTGTTGCTCAGCTGGTGTGGTACAGAAGCATAAGTGTTCAAGGATTCATGAAAGGTGCTTTTTGAGATGCATGCTGTATAGAAGCTTGGACCTGCTTTTACTGGCTCCCTTGGACAGTATGGGACAGTATGGGACTGTCTGCTTGAGGTGATAAAGATACTCAGCAGAGGCAGCTGAACTTACAGAAACAAAGGGAGATGCTTCCTCATGTGCCTCATTGCCATTGTCTGAAACCCTGTGGGTTTTTCTGCTACAGCTGTAACTGCTATCTATCTGGGTGTTTCTCTCTGTTCCTCCTTTCCTGGACATCTGCAGAGTAAAGCAGACCAGGTTCCTGAAGACTTCCTCCCTGCTCTCAGTAGTTCTGGGGTTAAGTCCAGCACGCTGTCAAGGAGCAGTAGTGTATGACAAACAGACAGGCTGGAAATCTGGAGTCAGTGTGGGGACTTGGTGTGGAAGCACCACTCACTTCCATAGTGTAGAAACCTTACCACCAATGACTTCATTTGACTCAAAAGAAAACGTACCATATGCTGGTAGTTGAACTACTATATTTAATTTCATTCTTTTAGTTGACGCCAGTTTTTAAAATAAAATTAACTTGAAACAAAATGTCTCAAGGTCACATTTATAAAATAGGAAACCCCATTCCAAACCAAGAAATCATATTGTTTTAAAAAATGCTGCAGAATAACTTTCTTGTTTTTTGTTGTATGGTTTTGGAGTTGCATTGGGTTATTTTTGTTTGGATACCTGGGAAACTCAATTTTAAAAAATGAATTTACTACTATTTGAGAAACACTGACATAGGTAAACTCTATGTTTCAGTGAAATGGGAATAATGCTGCTCCTGCTCAAGTTAAACTGTGATCTTTGTACTGAAAGAAGTGATATTTTTCTCTATTTAGAAATTACACCACATGAAATAGGCAGAACACTCCTAATTAGCAAAGTAATATAAGATATGCATCTATAGAGGGCAGTGCAAAATGGGGGACAGGATTTTAGGTGCCAAACACTAAATAATTTTCACTCCCCCTGCTCTGTCTCTCCCTGTATTGAAGAAAAATGTGTCTAGTCTTCCCTCTTGCCAGTTTATAAAGTGAGATATGAGTTTTTACCTCCACTCCCAGGGAGCCATGGGGACATGAATTCAAAGCACAGGCTTTTAAGTTTTGCACGTCTCTGGCAGAGGTTTGGGTTAAAACGCACATAAATCCCAGGTCAGCCACCAAGTAGAAACAACCACAGTTATAACTCCAGAGTGCATGTTGTCTTCAAGGTGCATCTACATTAGTGGTTTAGTTTGTGTCAGGAGAGAACTTTTGAAGGAAACCATCTGTTCATCCCCTTTACTGTGCTTTTACTCACAGAGCAAAGTATTCCTGATGTGCACAAATTGCATTTGTTTGGCCTGAAAGTGACCACAAGATGTGCTCCAGGATTGCTCCAAAGGCACCCCAATGGTTAATGGACCTTCAGATCACAGGAGCAGATTAGAGAGGGCCTAATGTAAGTCTCACTGACACTATGTGTAAGAGTGCTGGTCCTTACCACCAGTGGTTTCTCTCTGGGTATCTACCCCTGGGTCACTCACTAATGTAGACATGGTTTTTCCTGTGCAGGAGGAGGAAACAGGTGGATTAATAGATTATTTCCCTATTGTCTTTGTCATGTGTGCTTGGTGATCTGGCAGTCTCACTCTTACTCATGGCAATCTGGCTCTCACCTGTTTCCTTCACCAGGTTTGGTCCTTAGGCAGCGCTCTGCACATAGTTGGTCCCAGGTGATTCCTCAAATTCATAATTTTATCAGGCAAAGCAGCTGTGGCCAGATCAGACTGATGCATTTGAGGGAAAGCAGCTAAAGCTTCTGAATTTTTGAGCTTAAAGAGTTAGATACTTCAAAGAAGCAATTTTGAAGGGTAAAAGAACAAAAAAGTTTATTCTCTGACCTGTAAAAGAACTTAACCCATGACTAATTCCAGAAGAATTGCCTAGGAAAACAGCAAATGAAAATGTAGGAATTTTCATTCTCTTGACTACTGAACAGTGTTTTTCCTACAATGGTAAATGGAAAAGAGGTGGGTTTTCTGTTGGTGTTGAATGAGATGAAAAGCCCAACAAAAAGACAGAAGAGAAAAGGAGTGATTTCAGGCAATCATAAACAAATTGTCACACATCCTGGGTTAAATTGTTGGGAGAATTCATGGGATATTTAGGAGACAGGCTGTTCACTTTGTATCACAGCTTGAGCCCTTCAACACTAGTTTCAAGTAACACAGGAGGGTTCCTGGCCTTAAACATTACTCAAAATTGAATGATGGAGGTAATCCAAATTAGGTTAGGCTGAGTAAGATGGTGAGATGTTATACTTGAAATATGTAACTTTGTCTAATTTGCTTTGGAAAAACCTGAAATCATTGTGTTGTGTATTTTATTCAGTGAGAAATATATCAATTTATCATTTTGTGAGACCTGTACTTTCCAAAATGCTTTCCTATCCCATTCCAATTTATAAACTTGAGGTAGTAAAATGGATTTTACCCTTCTGCTGAAAGTCCTTATTTAAATTTCTTTCTTTGTTTAACAGTCTATTGAGTACTTTTTTTTACCTGTGACCTGTGAGGTAGTGAAACACAGAATCTCTGCAGTCGGAAGGGACTTCTGGACATCATCTTTGATCCAACACTCCTGGATCAAAGCAGGGTCAGCTAGAGCAGGGTGGACATTACCTCTCTGGATAATTAATTCCAGCGTTTGAATACCCTCACAGTGAAACTGGGTTTTATTAATGTTTGAATGGAATTTTCTGTATTTCAGGTCATGTCCGTTGCTTATCAGACTGTTACTGGTCACCACAGAGAAAGTCTGGTAGAGGTCAAAGTGTGCAGTGCAGGGACTGCTGAATGTAGAGACAGAGAGTCTTTCTAATCAGGGCTACAGTCCCCTCCTCTCCTTAGCTCTTTCTCTTACACAGAAGGCAGCCCAGCAAGGTACTCTCACACTTCTTTGAGACCAGTTGTTTCCCTTCTTCCTTGTTTTGGTAGGAACATGTGGCTTTGGTCCCTTCTCTGTGGAGGTGACAAAAGTGAGACAGAAGGCTTGACTTGGTTCTTTTGATCAGTTTTCAGTGTATTTCTCTTCTGCACACATAAACTTTGTCCCTTTTCTTACTCCTCCTTCCCAACATCCATTAAAAGAGTGACTTGTGATGGGATCATCTGATGTTTCTTTTCATCCCCCTGGATAGGGCTTTGAGCAACCTGGTCTAGTGGGAGGTGTCCCCACCCATGGTAGGGGGAGTGAAACTAGATGATCTTTGAGGTCCCTTCCAACTTTAACCATTCTATGAGTCTATGGTTCTGTGATTCAATGACTTGAGAGGAACTTTTGCAGCAAGTCTTCAAAGGTGACATCTACACTCTTAGACAGTTCTTCTAGAGGGTATTTCCTGGCCTCCAAGCTAGAGGCTGCAGAGTAGATCCCAAACAGCTCTACAGCACAGGTGTTTTGAAGTGAGAATTGGTTGCATTTGCAATGCATAGTACATGGCCCAAGTCTGCTCCAAGTCCAAAATAGCAGTTTAGGGAGCAAGATTTTATTGGATAGCATGGATAGCATTGGAGTACTCTGGTGTGGATCCACCTAAATTGCTTAGTTTTATTCTATTCTGCCTGTAAATGAGTCTTCTGGAGTCAATGATGCTCAGAGTTATAGCCAGGCTTCGTATAGGAAGGACCTAGCACATAACCTTTGAAAGGATCTAAGAACAAATCAGGACATGTGAACTGGATCTGAAAAGTCAGAGCTAAACTGGCCGTCTGACACTACCCAAGAAATGTTGTTCCAAGTCCTGCAATTCCCAGCAGAGTCACAGCTGAGCATGCCATTTCTGTGGTCCTTCCAATATTAAAGTGATTCTTGAGGATACAGTGACTCCCTGTTCTCCTCCTTCCTCATCTATTAATCTGACAGATCCAAATGAGTGCCATTTATCTTGGAATCTGATGGGTGGTCAGAGTGAACTAAACCTAGCTTTTCTAAGACAAAACGTCAAATACACAGTCTATACTGCCAGCTGCAGTTTCTATCCCATTTTCTATTAGAACGTGTCTACTCGATTTGTCGAATACTGCCTATTCTGCAGTGGGCAGAAATACTGCCCACTGTTACAGGATGTTTTAAGGTTTTAAAATCCTTTTTCTCCAAGTTTCAAGCCTGGAAATGAACACTTCCAGTCAACAGCTCCTCCACTCAGTTGTCTTGAGAACTTTTATTTCTGTCATTGTATTGTTTCCTATTTGCTTCTTACCAACAGCTCCCTTTGATTTAAATCTGTGTAGTTATGTAGAACACTACCTGTGAGTTGAATGGAGCTGAAAGTTGCTGGTACAACATGGTGCAGGGCCACCTGCACAGGCACTGCTATTGATCCTGCAGGGAAATGTCATGTCACTGAAGCTCCAGCAGAGATCAATGTGTGAGCAGAACTGCAAAGAACAGTGAGATATACCAGCAATGGCAGCTTAACTTGGGTCTTCACGGTGTTCTGAATGCAGGCAGATGGTTTACTGTGAATGAGATAAGTCATATGAACATTTTGAATTGTGTTTAATTCTTGAGCTTTATACCTCTCTGATATAGTAGAAAGTTTCTTCACTGATGTAAAGTCAAGAACATGACAGGTAATAATCTGGATAGGAGCTTTATATTTTCACTTTCAATGCATTTCACAGTCAGGAGAGTTGCATTTGGGTGCTTTTTAATTTTTGGATAATCATGAGGAAAAATAACTTAGATTTTAGAAACTTCTTAGAGCTTTTGTAAAGCTCTGCACTTTTACTCTGAAGCAGAAGATAAATTTCAGGGAAAATATCTTCCTGGTCCATCACCCTGATGCTTGGTGTCTGAAGCATGAGAAGAGACAGCAGTTAGAGACCGCTATGCAATCTGTGGTTCTGCCTCTTCCTCTCAGTCAAATAAAATACTGTCGTGATGCTTGTTGTCATGGGGCATCTGAGGTAAGTCCACGTGGTCTTCCCTTGATGCCTGTAATCAGCCAGAGACAAGGGTGCAAATCATAAGTTTAAGTTTATTGGTATAAGAATAAGACAAACTGTTGAGCTTTAGGTTGATCGATATAGTAAATGAAAACTAATTGAGGTGATTGGTATAAAAAATGAAACTGTTAAACTTCTGGGTGATTGGTAGAAGCTAAAAGTAGATAGATATGGTCTGTCAGAGGTTGATGACGATGAAAAATTGTATGACAAGATGGATAAAGAATATCTTCTCAGGCTTCTTCTTCTAGGCTGCCTGCAGGGCTATGGCAGACAGGAGTGAACTAATTACTTTGGATCATGGTTTTTATGTGTATTTGAAATTATAACTATGGGAACCTCCTTAAACAAGAAAGCTAAGGGGAAAAAAAAATTAAACCCCCTTCTTCTGAAAGAATATCATATAGATGCTTGCATTCTGGCCCAGTCTCTGCCTTTAAGGGGTGGAATCAAAATTAAACTTTTCTCCATCCCAGAATCCATGCATTAAAGCTAGTTCAGGTGTGGCCTACCAGCTATCACATTTGTAGTTGCTGATTTGCAGTGTGGACATGTGTGGGGAACAACACTTGACTGGCCATACTCCTCCCCTCGACATCTTGTGTAGCAGCAACAAGGGATACCTGGGTTTTAATGCCCGCTCCTGGCCAGGAGGAGAATGTGTGTTGGATATTAGCTGTGGTCAGTGGCAGCCAGAAACTGTTTCCCTTTGTGGTACGTAAATAGAACAAACAGGATTGGTAATAAGGGATAATCCTAATTTTATTTTCAGAATAATTAAGAAGCTAATGAGACGTTATAAAAGGATAAATAGAACAAATAGATATAGTTTTCCCATGCATTGAGAAAGGGAAAAAAATAAACTATGGTAAAAGTAGTTTCTTACTCTCTGTCCTGCTGAATTTTATGTTCTCAACCCTGGCCATGTTTGGGCAGTCAGGTATCTCATCAATCTACCTCTGTGCAATTATATTCCTTGTCTGTCAGTCAAAAATAAAAAGAATTGAGATACAATGGTACAATCTATAAGGCACATTCAGATGTGGGGGGAGTCTGTTGTGCAATTCTCATAACATTTGTGAGAGTGCACCAGGAGTGAAGACTGAATAAGGCCCTGTATCTTAAAGAGCTATTTTCAGAGGTTACCACAGCTTAATAATGGGCAGATCAGCACATTTTTTCTTTGGAAACTCTGAGCTTTACTTTTTGATTGAAGACCAGAAAATTTTAAGCATGTGCTATTAAGGTTATTTTAGTAAAGTTTTCCTAATGATGGAGGTAAAATGGGTGTTACTTTTTGAATGCATTGTCCAAAACCAATGTAAAGACAGCCATTGTGATCAGAAGGACTATTTTTGGTGACATCCTAGTTTCTGCTATCTTTAGATTAAAAAAAATAGTGCTTTTTCTCATTAAATGTAACCTACTTGTACAATTCACTCATACTGTGATATATAATACACTTTACTGAGGGAGAATGTGCACACAAATCTTCTAGAAGAAGAAAGCAATTTTAGTCCAAACTCTTCTGTAAAGAAGAGAAAGACCAGACATTCATTTGGCTTATCTAACATAGTTTTCCTCGTGCGTATGCTCTGTTCATAATGTCGAAATCAAGTGAACTTCTTTATTTATAAATTCTTTTCCGATTTTTTCAGGGATGTGTCTGAACTGAGGTGGCCATAAATGGCTGTGGGAAGGTTTGTGTAAGGATTGAACTCTGCAGTATTGGGGTTTATAGCACTTGCCTGCTGAAGGCCTAGAGTCACCTTGACTTTGGTGTAGGAAAAATGTTGTGGCAGATCAATCGAGGCAAAAGATATTGTTTAAGCAAAGGGTCTGTAACAAGCAATATTGAAACAATTTTTACTTTGGACATTGAACTAGATTATACAATTAGCAAGATATATTTAAAAGTCATGAGACCAAGCATGTGCTTGCAGGCTAGGTTTCAAGTTCATAAATTATTAAAACATTTCTTTATCTAAATTACTAGAGAGAGGAAAATATCAGTACAAAAATACAAATGTGTTAGAAATAAAGACAGAGCAGCTTTAATGTGCTGGGTAAGTAATCATATCTGTCTGAGGACTGCTGGGGGCTCTTGAGGGACTGGCACCTAAAGATAGCTAAGGACTTCACTGCCTAGGAATGGGTTTGGGTTTACAATGACCATTGTATATGGGAGCACCCGGCCGAACTGGTTTCAGAGCACAATACATGAGATGCAGGGAGTTGTCATCCCACTCAGCTTCATCTCTGCAGAGATAACTTGGAGGGAGCTGTAAAATGGCCCAGCCCAGGGTTGCATCACAATAAGTACTGAAACCAAATGGAGCCTTAACAAACAAATCATCACTATTCCCATGACTTTGAGTGCTAGATATCACAAAACTGGCAGCAGAAACTTATCTATCACACCATCAGAGGTAAATATCCAAGATAGTGCAATCCACTCAGGCATAACCCTGCACCCCACCAAATCAGGAAATATAAACCGCAAAGTCTGGGGAGAAAAATAGGGAATCTTACAACAATACAGTTGGCCTGTAGAAGATTCGCCTCCCCTTGTCCAGGACGTTTTACAGGGTAACTTCACAGGGATCAAGCGACCTTACCTGAGAGACAGGGTAAGTGATTAAGAAATATATGTATGGTATATGGCATGCTACTGAGATTGTGATTGGTGCACTCTTTTAAGATATTAATATCTAGCCCGCTTGTGGTTTGTGTTGTAACTTGTTGGGTTCATTTGTAGGTTGTGATAGTGTATTCCGCGAATTGATTTTAAATTGCAATAGTGTAATCATCATTGCAGGCACTGCAGTAGTGACGTATTGGACCTGCGAGTGAAGTCCAAATAAATTGTCAATTTGAACCTCTCAGTGAAGTCCTTTTCCCATTTCCTCACACATTGCTCATGGCAAAAAAATTGCTGAGAGTAATGTGAATTTCTGTTTGAAAGTTGATCCTTGATATCCCATCTAGTGGGACTTTTTGGAACAGAGATGGTGTCTGAAGATCTTGGAAATGAGTAGAGGCAGCCTGTAAGATGAAATTTCATTTATATGTGAAGATTTAAGTGAGAATTGTTTCATGAGAAATCCAAACAAAATGGGAGAAAAACCCAAAACTTCATCAACTCCCAGACGTGGCTTATACAAAAATATGGAAAGCAGAACTATCTTCTACAATAATACACCTCACTTGGAAAATTTAGCATGTTCTCAGTCCAGATGTTAACTGGTTTGGATATATGACTGCAACGGCCTTTAATACTGTAAAGAAAATTTTGATACCAAGGCCAGAATCTTAGTAGCCTGTCATAGTTCTTACCATGGCTTTTAAAACAAGATATCACATAAGTCAAAATACAAAATTGAGTTTCTCTAAGAATTTTTCCATCTCAGCCCTTTTCACCACCTGAATTCCAGCATGATAAAGAATTATCTAACTTTCACTTCCAGAAATGTATTATTTAATGGGTTCTTGGTAACTTGTTACTGGGAATTTATTCTGAAGGTAGTAGTTAATTTATTTGTTCAAGTACACCTAAGGCAAGATTAGTAGAATCATTTTAATTTGGGGTGGAAAGCAATTTTTATACTGTATATTTTTTTTCTCTTCAATATCTGACTGCATGTTTGTGGTATCTGTATAATAAACCTTGTTACTGACCAACCAAGCCTTCCCTGCTTTCTGTAGTGAGCAAGCTGTGAGGGCTTAAAGCTCCTTGAGCTCCTGTGCTGAGGCCAGCCCTTGTTCCATTTAGAGGAAGCTGGTAGGTGACAGGAAAAATGAGCAAAGGCATTTGTGAAGAAGTAAAATTGCACACAGAAGCAGTAATATTTGTCACAGATGGAACATTCTTATACTAGTCCTGCATTTACAGGCATTTGTAGATATATTTAACCTGTAGTATTCATAGAAAACTGATCCTACTCCAGAACTAATTAAAGCTGGAATGCTGCCTAGAAGAATACTATTTTTTTAAGGCAAGTATATAAAATAAACATGGTATATAAATAAACATTCATACAATCTAAAATGATTTCTACCAACCTAAATTATGCTGTGATTTTTAATGTATTTCATAGTGTACAAAACCACAGAGGTCTTAAGTAGTCTTAGGTTCATTTTCTAGCCATTTCTGGTTTGAAAAATGGGTATTATTTTCTTATTGTAAATATCAGTGTTTTAAAATGGGGTTCCAACCAATGAAACATTTTCTTCTCTGTGATTACACTCGCTCTACCTGAGCTAGCTTCAGTTAGATCTTCACAAGTTCTCTTTCTTCAGAGGTTGATGCCCTTGGTACAAAATCTATTTCTGGAAATCTAATTCTGACTATTTTGCCGATGAGTGGGTTATGAGTTCCTTGTGCTAAAATAGGAGCAAAAATATTAGTTTGTTTCAATAAGTTTTTAAGGGGTTTTAACATCTTTTCCTCACAGAAGATGCTGATTTAATTCACGTCTGCATCAACAAGAAGTATTATAATTAACCTGCTAAGAATAGCCATTGCATTTGACAGGAAATTAGTCTAAAAAGTGTATCATTTCTCTTTAGTTTTGAAAGTGAAAATCTCTTTTATTCCCCTTTACTGAACTGATACCTGATTTATACCAAAGTAATTTTTATTATTTCACTGGAGTTTTCCCTGGCTAATATTGATGTAAATGAGATCAGGGCCCTCTTCTACCATCAAGGACTTAACATAACCATCATTAATTGCTGTTTCATTAGGCAACTGATGACATACCATTCAGCTAAGAATAGCCAGGTCTCTTTGAACCCCTTCTAATGCAATTATGAAAGATAGAAAAGCTTTAAATGTGGGTTTAAATATATTTAGGAGTGGTGAGGTTCTTTGAGTAGTACACATGAACAAGACATGAATGATGACACATCAGAAACTAGCAACATTTAGGCTTATCACAGTCAATACAAAATTGCAAGAATTACATGTTTTTATTTTTTTGTATACTCTCCTGTCAGAAAAAGATAATAGTTACAAGGATCTTTTTATGGGTCTGTATTAAAGAACACCAATCATCTATAAAAATCACAGTTCTGTTTGAAGCTTTTTTTGCCTTGTCATTTTGACATGTAAGTTGTTGTTGTGTTGTGAAAGCTGTAAGAAGGAGACTGTAAGGCAATTCTGCCACTTTTCCCCATTTTTATTTTTTATAATGTTCACAGCTCACAGTCCACTGGGGTCAGCTCATTCTTTTTTGCCTACTGTCAAGTCCACTTCCAGTTCCAGTCATGTGGGTCACTCTACCATAAGGGAGAAGGAGAGGGAAAAAAAAAAAGACCAAAAAAGGAATCGCGACTCTACAAATTTACAATTTTGTAGAGAAATTGATGTACAGTTTGACATAGAACTATTTTGACATAATTTATACAAAGTGATTCAATTTCGTTGGTGGTATCATTATAAAAATGAAAAAAATATTTTCTCCACCTCATGTAAGCAATTTGATTTGACCCAAGCGTTCAGCTAAAATCAGTGGTGCAAGTCTGTCACTTGCTGTGTCTTGAGACTGGAATTCAGTGTGGATGAAGGGATCCATATTCCATGAATTTCTATTTCCATTGATTCATATTTCATGGATTTCTATTTCATGAACTTCATTTCTATAATTCCCAAAATGGGATTATTGGTCTTGTTGAGTTCTCCATGCAATAAAATCAGCACAGGGCTCTCTGTGGGGTTTGAGAGGCTCAGAATCAATCTCTCATTTAACAATGCTGTTCCACATGGTTTGCATTGAGAAATTTCTGCCAGTGTCAGCCAAGCAACTTTATGAAGGAAAAATTTCTACCAAAAGGGTTATCAAGCATTGGAACCGGCTGCCCAACGAAGTTGTAGAATTGTCATCCCTGGAGGTATTTAAAAGATGGGTAGATGTCGTGCTGAGGGATATGGTTAGCTGTAGTTTTTGTCAGTGTTAGGTGGATGGTTGGACTTGATGATCTGAAAGGTCCCTTCTAGCCTAGATGATTGCCTTCACAGTGCAATGTTGGTCTTCAGGATGTTTGTGTGGTTGAAATCACACATAAATATGAGGTTCTGCTAGTTTGCAGAAAGCCTCATGGTCTACTCACCATTGTCTAGGCAGTTTGTAACACAACCCTCTTCTTCCCAAATCCTTTGAAAATTCATTTATTCTGTCACTGAATTAAATATTTGGTTCTATCCAAAACATTTTTTTTAATCCCTAGAAAATTCAAAGACATGGTTTGGACCAAACTAAAATAAATTTGGAATTTGATTGTATCTCTTTTTGCTTTTGCCATTTAACTAAAAAATCAATTATTCACTTAATTCTAGTCTAAGTGACAACTGATGTTGTAGATAAGATAAGCTTCTAATTAAACTGGTCAATGGACACTAAACCAAGTTACTGTGTTTATTGCATGACAGGAATTTCATCAGCCTATTTTAACTATCTGAAAAGTAAATGATAGTCTAAAAATTGGACTAGGCTTTTTGTGTAGTCAAAAAGAAAAGGAGGATGCAGAGGGTACATTATCCCTTAAGGGAGGGAGAATGCATCACCATCTGGAAGCACCTGATTGTTTACTATGGAGAGAGAAAAATCAGCTTAGACTAGATTGTGAACTTCCATTGTCACTTCAGGCAATGTGAATTCGTCCTGAACATCACTACTACCTCAGGAGAATTTATATTGAGTGTCTTGTGTAATATGTCAATTATTTAATGAGACTGAAACAGACTATTTAAAGGTTTTCACTTTTATTTTTGTTATTTTGGACATGAATGCACGAACGTTAGTCTAGCATTCGATGCAGGCTGGAATACTGACCTCTGTATTGCTAAAAGCCATGCTGGAATGATGTATTCCATCCAAATAAAGAGTTTTAAATGCTCCCTGTTTAAAAATTTAACTGCTTTTTCTGTTTGAATCTTTTTTTTCATATTTTAATAATGACCTGAATAATTTAACAGCATTTGGGCTAAATAAAAACCTGTATGACATGTTTTCTCCTTTGCCATATGAGACACTGCTTTGCAAAATGATGTCTGTGCAGATGAGCAAAGGTCTCCCCTGTGACCTGTGGTGTGTATAATTTTAATCACAAGACATTGGCTTCTACAGGCGTCTTAATGGCTGAGGACAGAAACTGGTGTGAAGGTTTATTTTAGTATGGCCGGTGTTCTGTACACTGAGTTAGTCCTGTTAATGTGCCCATGTTATACTGCTGGAGAAATCCTACTTCAGGGTGGGGAAAAGGGAGGATGTAGAGAGCTGAGGATGAGTTTCCTGCCTGGTTTGTAGATATGATCTTGTAAAGCCTCTTGGGAGTAATATGTCTTACATATTTCTCATGCTGAGGTCTTTAAAATGTCTGATGACCTGATCAAATAGCCATGGCTCAAGAAAACTGACAGGCAGTATGTTTTAGGATCTTATGGGGTATTTATTTTGCCATACCTCCTACCTCTATCCCCCCAGCCTATAAACCTGCACAGAGAACTTTTTGGATTACTTAGGCTTTGATTGTAACACATTTTTACCCGGAGATGCCAATAAAAACTATGCTCCGCTCATGACCTCAACACGAAAATAACCAGTGTTGGCTGCTGTGAGCTGGTGTATCTTCATGGACAGCTGTAGAGCTGTCCATGTATACATGTCCAAGTATACATTTCTCTTTATGTTCATTGCATATTTGCCAATAAGGTACTGAATTGAAGCAAGCAAACCATTATTATTGAGATGGGAAAACTACTTTCTTGTTTTCCATAAGGAGTTGAAGCTGAAACGTTAAGTATATGATAATATTGAGAAAAGGTGCCCAAAGTTGACTTTGAGATAATTCTTCATGTAATTGCATTCTTAGCATACCAGTGACATCAGTGGTTTAATTGTGGTGTGAATCCATCTTCTCATTACTTCCCATGCCACTGCTACATTTCTACAGCCAAACTATGCACATTTCTGGGCTCAGTCCTGTGAAAAGCTAGCATCTGCAAAGTAGTTCTGAGCTTCTGCTCTTGCTATTGATAGAAGAACAACTGTGTTTGGAAAGATGAAGGGCTCATCCTGTCATCTTTACCAAAGTTCATATTTATGGGATCCTGAAGGGAGGCAAACAGGTAACAGGAAAAAATGTATGCAGTTTGTCTGCTCCTAAGAATACTTGCACATTGATGTGGCATGTGCTGGTTACGGTCTTGCCTTCCAGATAATCTCCTTGGTATCCATGATCTGTTATATTTATTACTGCAATATCATAGTTTTATCAGGCATCTCCTAACATGGCACATATTAATTTTTGAAATTGGAGATTTGTGCTCTTGCACTGCATGCTGAGGGCTTCAGTGCAGATCTTTCAAAACACTATTATAAATGGAGAAATACCATGATTTGTGGCGTACAGTGGAACCTCAGGGAATCTTCTCCCCTCTTAGGGCTGCACAGAATCTTTACTAATGATTTGTAAGAAAATATCAAGTTATTACCAGTAATATTTTCAACTGAAGCACAAATATTTATGAGAAAAATAATACTGGGGATAGATTTGTAATTTATGTTTTGCTAGTAATATAACAGCTGATTGCACATTAAGTGTCATGCTGGAAAAGAATTATTGCTTCTCAGGCTCTACTGGTCAATATAGGCCTGAAATTTGACTTAATTACTGAGTAGTGTGGTTATCTTGTCATGGAATATTTTGATCATGTGTTCAGAAGATCCAGTCTCACAAAAGAGCTATGATGTTTCAGATGCTGCTAGATAAGTAGCTTTGGGTTTCTTCTAGGCTTTGGTAGAAGTCACATTCCCAGAATCATATATAACATCTTTATTTCTTGAACAACCGGAGGCAAAACTGCATGGGTTCGTCAGTGAACCATGACTGAGGTCTTAGGACTTTAGCAGAAAAAGAGTTGACACAGACTGTAGCACTGTGAAGCTCAGATTGCACTGAACCGTGCCTAGTGGTTTAAAGGACAGGTAAACATCTTTGTATATGATGAGGATCTTAGACCTCCTCAAATGAAGCTAGAGTAAAAGACCCACATATTTAATTCTGATTTCCATATTTAATGCTGCCTGTTAAAAAAACCCAAAGGAATCTTCATTTGTTAGAAGGGGAATCTCTGAAGCAATGGACAAAACTTTAACCGTCTGATCCTTGTTCTGTGCCTTGCAAGTCATTAGATAGGAGTTAATGCTTTGTTTCTATTTTGCTGTCATTTATGCAAATTTATCTTAATAGAAGTCAGTCATCTTAATTTGTATCAAAATATCTGAAATCAGAATCTCACCTGCTAAGATTACCAGTATTTGGATGCAGTGTCTCATTTCCATACACAGTAAACTCAGGCATAAATATTAATCGTCTCTGTATATATTCCTCTTGCTAATATTCTGCTTCCATGCAGATGTGACACCCCTTCAAGCGCCTTCTATCTAGATAATTTTTAAAAAAGCAGAATGAGATTATTTTGGTGTGTCCTCTGTAAACCTTTGCATACAAGGCTAAAACAACAAATCGAGGGCAAAGGAACTGACTCAACAGAACTGGTTAAATTTCTGTCAGGGCTTATCATTGTAATTTTTTCTTGGATTCTTGGCTCAAAAACTATTTTACACACACATGTGCATGCGTGCACACAGACACATACTCCAGAAAAATAGGCTCAGGAAAGATCAGAAGCAACCACAAATAACATCCATGAGTATTTCGTGTAGAATATGGAAATTACAAAGCAAAATAGAGTAATTGCAATGG
Source organism: Scolopax mira (assembly GCA_004320125.1). Classification (NCBI taxonomy): domain Eukaryota; kingdom Metazoa; phylum Chordata; class Aves; order Charadriiformes; family Scolopacidae; genus Scolopax; species Scolopax mira. Next base: position 14,025 of record BJBW01013318.1, on the reverse strand, counting down.
CTTCTTTACAATACAGATGCTAACTGCTGTTGTCAGTTTTCATCTTTGTATACCCAGATTTCCTTCTTTCCCCCCTACTATCTATCATGATTTAGGAATGTCTTAATCACATTTAAATGGGTATTTGACATATCCCTATTTAGGTCATGTTTAGCGAGATGATAGCTTATGAGATCTCTAGCAGCTGTCAGTTGTAGTGTACTGGTTGTGCAACATTTACAAATGACATGAGGGGCAGTGAAAAAATGTCATTAGATTACAGACAGATCATTTATAATATTTCAGTATCTCCTGATATGTGTTATCTGTAATGGCAACTGGTTTTTAAGGCCATCTGGTTAATAGCTGTTCAGCATAAAAGACAAAGACAAGGTACAGGAAAAAAATCATAATTAAACACACAGATATATAAACTGTAACATAGATAATACAGCCACTAACAAAGAGCAGTCACCGATCATTGAGCAACTGATGGAGCCACTCAAGCATACCCTTGAAGAGAATAAAGCTAGAATTTTATATCTGATAAGAAGAAGTAAAAAAATTATCCTGATCATTGCAATCTGTCCTATCTTCTTATTAAACTCTATTTCTAACTATTTTCTGTGTGACCTTGCTCTCTTCTCTGTCTGTATATGTGGGTGATGTGCCAGTGAACTTCAAACTGGATGAGCCAGCAAGTAGGAGGAGACCAGAGAGACAGGGTGAGAGATGGAGGCTGGATAAATAGAACCTGGGGTCTGGGGCAGGGATTTTAGATGGATTTACAGTCTCTTCTAATGTTTTAGGGAACCCACAAGTGTGAGAAAAGATTGAAAACAGAGCCATGGAAGGACTAATGACCATTTGTCCTAAAGAAATTATGTCCTATGTTCAAATTTAAGCACCTAAATCCTGTTAAATCAAAATATACCTCCCTCTGAAGACGGTTATCCTTGAAGACTCCAGGAGTCCATAGCTCAGTTTTCTGTGTTAGAGTTCAGGTGTGACAGGACTGGGTATCTTAGAAGCCCATTGCATGCTGAAACTTAACTGAGATATGCAGTAGAGGCCATCTACTGTGGGTCTGTCTTGGGGAGCTCAATCCAAATGGTGTGTTCAGAGTGTGCTTTAATGAACTAGGATACACATAACAATCACTAATACTGTCTTTCAGCGGACCGTGCTATCGCAGAAAACCAATGAAGCAGTCCTGGACTACATTGTAGTATTGCCATAGCTCTGTACTATGTAGCTCTATACTATGGCCCTTGACATGACCAGTTGGAGGTGTCAAAAGCAGAAAAGGACTCCTGGTATGGAGAAAGTGACCTGTGCCATTTCCTTGATGCTGCCACCTTTGTCTCTGACAGCTTCCCTAACATGGATATGGGACCTTATATAGTGGCCTTTCAGTACCTAAAGGTGGCTGACAGGAAAGATGGGGAGGGACTCCTGATCAGGGAGTGTAGTGATAGGACAAGAGGTAATGGCTTCAAACTTAAAGAGGGGAGGTTTAGATTAGATATTAATTAAAAAATATCTGTTGTGAGAGTGGTGAGGCACTGGAACAGGTTGCCCAGAGAAGTTGTGGATGTCCCTTCCATGGGGGTGCTCAAGGCCAGGCTGGATGGAGCTTTGAGCAACCTGGTTTCAGTGAAAGTTTTCTCTGCTCGTGGCAGGGGGTTGGAACAGGATGATCTTTAAGGTGCCTTCCAGCTCTAACCATTCTGTGATTCTATGAGTGGAGCTGCCCTAGAGTGGTTACTTTTCTTTGTCTGTGCATGCACCAATAAGAATGGCCCTGGCAGAACTGCAAAGATTTCCCTCTGTCACTGATAATTGGACTCTAAATAGCAAAAATATATCACACACGACATTACCCTTGAAGCAGACGAGTAACTAAACCATGAAGGATGGTTAGTTTTCTGGTCCTGCTGGATGAAGACAGTAGGGTACAAATCACAGCAATGCAATCTTGTTCAACTGCCATGTATCTTGCTCTATGAGAGGAAATATTGGTCTGGATTCTCATGTTTAATTATGCATCCCAAGCTGGCTGGGGAATTTTCAGCAAAGATAACCCTTTCTTTTCTTTTGTATCAAATTGACTTTTTAATTTGCCAGAATATTTTGTGAAATCTTCTCTTATTGACAGCTACTGGACAAGTTTGAGATAAAGTTCTTTGGCTAAAGGTGTCTGTAACTCACTTGTCCATAACCACTCACCCTAAGCAGTGTAAAGGTTATAGGAGGTGGTACATTGCCTGCACAGCATTTGTTCTTTCTTCCCAGGTGTAGAGTGGTTGTATTGAGGCAGAACTGTGAAGACTGTTACCATTGTTGCTATTTATTGCTTTTGAAGGAAGGTAACCAAGGGAAGACAAGGAGTTTAGGAGACAAACCTGAGACTGCTAAAAGAAGTTTTGTCAAAACTGATTTTCAAAGAAAACTGAAGTTCGATTAATCATGCTTTTTATCGTAATGTGGTGTGGATTTTGACCACAACCCAATACATCATGGAAGATGCAGTCTGATAAGGGTGACTGGCCCAAGAAGAGGGGCGAGCCTTGTGACGATGCAACTAACCCTCCATTTGACACTGAGATTTTATTTTATAGTGACATTCTTGTTTTTCAGTCAACTATTTCAAAGCTTTTGTTAGTTTTCACTCAATAATCTAAATTTTAGAGAAGAAAATAAGCTGTCTTATGATGTGTTCCATTTTTTCATCTCTTCTAATTGTAAACACTCATAAATTATAGAACTAATCCAGGAAATGTCTGTGGAAACTGAATCTGTGTGGCGTACCAGAGAAAGCATCTTAGAGCAGGATCTTTCCTACCACAAGAAAGTCTGGATGTTCCATCTGAGTCAGTTACTCTGGGCTCTGATGTAGTGAAGGAAATAGCCTTGTTTAAGGTCATTTTCCTTTGTCTACCTTAGCAAGAAACTTTTCCTATAAGCACCTATTAATAATAAAGGTTGTTCTGTTAACTGACAAATAGTCTAAGAATGTAGTTTAGCTCACATATAGCTGCTTACATTGGCGAGATCTCGAATTATGTAAAAAGGACTTAAATATCAGTTTTCTCCTGTGCTTCAAAAGTATTTTGCATTTTCTAAGAACATTTTTTACCTTTCAAACTTGCTTCTTTGCTTCTGGTTTCTTTCCTTTGAGTGAATGTCTGCTTTGAGTAATAATAGCCTTTGTCATCACGTAGAGTTTTGTCAGATTTCCAGTAATTACTTGGTTTGATTTTCCACACTCTTACAATTACCAGTGATGTACGTGGCTGCTGCTCAGCTCTGCAAGCAAGAGAGATGCCACATTTCTCACTCACAATTGTCACGAGCGATGGTGGCACAGAAGTTTGTGCTTCTGGAAATTCTGCAATGGAAAGAAATAGTCTGCTGGATGCCTCCAGGAAGAGCCAATAAATTTCAGTCAGAAAAAAATGTCAGAGAATTTAAGTCTTGTGCAGAGAAAGGAAAATCAATTAGATCAATTCTCAGTAAAAATATTATTGTTTTATTCCAACCAAAGTAAATAGTACCATTGCAGGTATTACTGTAGTTGTCTTGCTTCCCCCCTGCGGAATCTTTTCTATGGGAAAGAGGTGCAGAGTGATGCTGCTAGCTGATGATGCTAGCAGACATGTGAGGCTGCTGTGACTGCCATTTAAAGCTTTGTTGGGTAAATCTTTGTTACTAAGTTATTCCAGTGGTAGTATTAGAATAAAAAGTGAATGAGATTAATATTTTATAGATAGAAGGGAGAAAGAGAGCCAAAATTGAAGAGGATAGAAATATGACAGAAAAAATCTCTATGTGGGCCATAGAGGAGACACCACACAACTGCATGTCTCATCAAGAGACGTAACTGAGTCACCAAAAGTCTGAGAAGAGAGTTTTAAGGAATGGTTAGAAAAGGAATATCTGGTTGTTTGTATTGCCCTCTGTATCCTTCTATTCCCTTTTTTCTGTAAATAAGATGGCTGGATTTAGCCATGTTAATCATCACTTACAGAACTGTGACTTAGGGAGTACACAAAAATCTTCAGTTAATGCCCTGGATTTCTTAGCAGGGTACAAGTCACCATTTGCTTAAGACTCCAGAAGTTGAACCTGGTCCCTCTGGCTGCCACTCAAGGCTTGGCAGAAGATTTATGTGAATACATCTATATACAATAGGTAGCTTTAGCCACTGTGCAATTTCCACTCCATCTGGTGGCTGGAAAGACTGTATAGGCTATGAATTATTACTGCAGTTGAGCTGAAGCAACCTTTTCATTTAGAAGGCAGACTAATGAAAGTTTTCCCTGCATTGACCTAGGTCAAACTTATCTCAGCTGGAAGTTGTTTCTTTGCATGACTTAAACTCATTTGCAAGATTTAGAGTATTGCTAGTGCTAATATTGTCTTCTTCCTAGCAGGGAAGAGAATCAAACTGGCTTTGGCTAACAACCACAATTTCTTGTTACCTGGAAATTTGAGTTTAATTAAACTTCTAATGTTATTTGGTTTCATCCTGAATCAACTGATTTTTTTTCTTGTAGAACTATTGCTGGTGAGCTCAAAGTTCCCAGGATTTGGCTGTTCCCAGAGACATGATTCTTTTTAGCCTATAGCATACACACAGTCCCTGAGCAGAGCCCATTAGGAGTCCAGGCATTGTTTTGTCAAGTTTTGCCTACAGAAGTGAAATGAAGAGAACCAAGACATGAAATTAAATACTGCTCCATCCCCATGGCTGGTCACCAGTGGTATGGCCGGTCACCAGTGGTGTCCCTCAGGGTTCAGTTTTGGGGCCAGTCTTGTTCAATATCTTCATCGATGATCTAGACAAGGGGATTGAATTCATGTTCAGTAAGTTTGAAGATGACACCAGACTAGGTGGGATCAAACTGGGTTGATCTGCTTGAGAGTCAGAAGGCTCTATAGAAGAATCTGGACATGTTGGATCAATGGGCCAAGGCCAATGGGATGAGGTTTAATAAGGCCAAGAGCTGGGTCCTGCATTTCGGTCACAACCACCCCAGGCAATGCTACAGGCAGAGTGGTTGGAAAGCTGCCCGGCAGAAAAGGAACTGGGGGTGTTGGTGGACAGCTGACTTAACATGAGCCAGCAGTGTGACCAGGTGGCCAATAAGGCCAACAGCATCCTGGCTTGTATCAGGAATAGTCTGGCCAGCAGGACTAGGGCAGTGGTGGTGCCCTATATTGTGGCCAGGGGAGGTTTAGATTAGATATTAGGAAGAATTACTTTACTGAGAGAGTGGTCAGGCACCGTAACAGCCTGCCCAGGGAGGTGGTGGAGTTGCCATCTCTGTGAGTATTTAAGAAACATCTAGACATGGCACTTCAGGGCATGCTCTAGTGCCTGAGATTGTTGGTTTGTGTCTGTCTGTGGGTGGGTGTGTTTTTTTTTTTTTCTTTTTTTTTTTTTTTTGTATGCTTGGACTTGATAATCTCAAAGGTCCCTTCCAACCATGAATCTTCTGTGATTCTGTGATTCTATACCCTTCCACTTTTTGCAGAGTCCCTGGAGGTGTTTGGCTTGTGCCATCTAATGCTCTGCCTGGGCTATTTGCATCAGGCAGGGTGGATGGGACCATGCTGGTTTTGGAGTTTACTCTGTAGATGGCTGTGCCACATCTCCTGCCCTTGAAGCCAGAGAAAGGGCCTTGTAACTATTAGGAAAATCATAACCTGTAATTTTTACCTTGAATTTGCTGAGAGCTACAAGACACTTAAGAACCCAATGAATTTTTTTAATGAAGCTTTGTGTCATTAGTCTCTCTACTTGGGCAATAACGAAGTATAGTTATAACACCTCTGTAAAGTCACTGCTTTCCTGTAGCGACTTTCACACGGCAGGTTCTGGAGCACAGTCCAAGGGATAGTGTACATCTCTACCGGTGCGATGAAGCACACTCTCACCTGCTGTGCATCAGTTAATAATCTGAAAGCAGCAATACTGTGTAATTGGTATAGTGGTGATCCACAGGGAACATAGGTCATGAAACTCCCTACTGTTCTGTTTTTGTTCTTTAGCTTGTAAAGCTAAGAGGCTTTACACAGGTGTTTTAGGGAACAAAGTGGAAAAGTAAGATGTATTGAGCTGAAAATATAAACAAATATGGCTAGGGAAGATGTGAATTTTCAAGCAGGAGGAGTTCACTCCCAGATGTTCTTGCAAGAAGTACTACGGAATGCTTAATGAACAAATGGTCAGGACCTCAGTATTACATCTTGTCCAACAGCTGGCACCTTCAGAAGCAAAGCACTCCTTCCCACCACAAGCAGGGCATGAGTTCACTTCACGGTCAGAAGGAAGAGTGCCATTCACTGAATCACTGACTTCCAAGCACGGAGCCAAGCAAATCTGACTTGACTTTAAGGTCGAAAGTCAGCAGAGGTAGCAGTGGCATGGCAGTTAATGACTGCCATTGCTCCTGACCTTATGACCAGAAGTCGCTGGCAGCTCTGTTGGATAATGAAGGTAGTATTTACCTAGATGAACTGAAGTAATATATACACAACTGACCTGCCAAGCTGATGTGTATTTACATTTTTACTATAGAAAAATGAAGATGATTTGCTGTGTGCTGAACTAAATGTATAGGTTGTGGATACTGCATTTTGATGTATCAGATGGAAAACTTTTTCTTAGAGCTAACTTGTGTGAATAACTTCAGGGAGGGTTTTTTTCTATTTGTGTTTGTCAAAGTAACATCAGTCTCATACTGTTTGGCGTGGACTCTTCAAAACATGGCTGGTGATGCCCCTGAAGGTAATAATTCAACTATATCTTGCTGCATAAAAAACTGATCATCACATTAGTTTTATTGAAATATATGCGGTGTCAACCAGCCATTGCTATTTTCTCATCTGGATTTCAACAGCGAGATTGAGACACACTTGTGTTGCGCCTTGTTCTAATGCCCTGCAGTGGCAAGAGGTGGTCTTTTTGATAAAACTTTGGTTGAGGTCCCAGTTTACAAGAGGCTGGGACCTTTGTGATCATTATCAGCTTGTTGGCCTTTGCTTAAGAATCTTGCTTGTTTCTGACTCCGTAAGTTAAGATAACTAACTCCATTAATTAAGATTGCTGCTTGTGCTCTGTTTTCTCTTGTTTGTTGGAAGCATGTATCTGTTTTCCTGTTGGAATTAACAGAAAATAAATGGTACAGGTGATATACTGCCGCTGTGTTGCCATCTTCCTGGTATTGGGACACAATATTTTCCTTTGACAGATCATTTGTACTGTGCTCTTATCAGAGGGAGAGGATTGTGGGAGTCACATCAACACAACATTCCTCAACAAGGCATCTGGGAACAGCAGTGCCTTGGGAATGGTGTTTGCTATCCATACAGGCCATGATTTTACTGTTTCTGTTCTGCTGCTTCTTCATTGCCTCCCCCTGCCCCAGACACACACTTGCATTCATACCGCATGCATATTAAGCTTGTTACTCCTATTGCAAATCTGCTAACCCATTTCTGGACACTGTGTTGACTGGTTTCAAATGGGAACTGCTGGCAAAGGAGAGAGGCCACATCAATACTTCCCAAGGGTTTCACTGGCTGGGGCCCTTGTCAGATTTAGGACAAGAAAGACAGTTTAAGCCCTGAAACATTCTCAGCCCCCAGGCAATGGAAGCGCGTTATTGTCTGTGCTGCATGGGTGTTCTAAAACATATGGCTTGGAAATTCTGCAGAACACACCAACATTAGCTATAACAAGCAGTTGAATTTCTTATTATTCAATCCTGATCCTTCTTACTACAGCTATGGCTATCAAGGTTCTAGCCAGCTCTTTTAATTTTTCCTAGCAAATCAGTCCTTCCTGTGCTCTGATTTTTTAAACTGCTACTCTGTGAATCCCCTCGGTTTTTGCCAATATCTTTCTGATAAATTGCCTGAAGATGCTTTCAGTATTCCAGCTACAGTTGCTGCACTGACATCCAGAAAGACTTTTTATGTATTTGCCCTCAGGTGCTGTTGCAACGTTTTTATATCAGATTGGGACTTTCTTAGTTTTGCTGCTCCGTTCAATATCTGTGTATTATCTTTCAATCTCAGAGTGAACCTCATCATGTTTAGTTTACCCTTGTATTCTTTATTGTTCTACTACCTTATTATTTATTATCTGCCCTTGGGAGTTCAAAAGTAATTTAATAAACATTGCTTTTATTTTATGATTTGTATTAAAGCACAAGTAACACAAGATCAGCCAAAATTAGCAACATCTTCACATCTCTGTTCCGTCTTTTGAGTAAGAGGCAGAGATCTTGCCTTAGTGAATTTGAAGTTAACAAATGTGACAACTGAACTTGAAAGAGTATGTATTAGAATATGCTTTTTACAGAGGGGAAACTAAGGAGCAGCATGTACCAAACTGGAAGCTTCTGAGACCCAAGCAAAAATTTTTACCAGGCCACTTTGAAGGGCAAAATAATGTAATAAAAATCAACAGATACTTTCAACAGAAAAAATTATGGAGATACCTCACACATTTAAAGTTCAATCTGCAAGAAGCATAGATTTCTGAAGAAAAAGCATAGATGCTAAAAGAAAACTGCTTGGAAAAGCACAAGAAAAATAATAATCAGTCTATGTCTTTGTGGCTGAAATGTTTGAAACTGAAACAGCTCTTTAAATAGCGGCTTCAATAAAAAGCATGTTTATTTTAGTGAGAATAAAGTCCTCTGAAAGTATGACCCTGCATGCCTGTGCCACTTGCGTATTTGTAGGATGAAATCAGGTGATTTCCCCAAAGGCACACTGGTGACAGAAAAGCTGAGTCAAGAACTTCCTCGGGCCACACTTGGTACCTTCACCTTACAACCATTTCCCTGTTAGCACATGGTTCTCCTCTGGTCACTTAATCTTTTGTAGGTGGGAAGCAAATCTTGCAGCACCAGACTTTACACCACCAAAGTCTCACCTGCCTTTATGAAATAAGGGTTGAGTGCCATTTAAGTAGTGGAGAAGCCTTGTGTTATCCCCACTATGATAGATGAAATTACAGCTTGGATTATTTTTAGTAGGAAATGTTATCTTGCAGTGGGGACGAATGAGTGGAAGAGATAATAGGATTAAAACTAAGTGGTTAAACTGTCTTGATGTTTGTTATATCTCCACTCTCATTTCTTTCCCACTCAAGCAAACACCACCGCCTTTATCAGTCATGATGCTGTTTATCTTGGTAAAGTGTTGAAGTCAGAGTTATAGCTTTGAAGCAAACGGTTGTTTGAAGAAAAACAGCATTTGCTTTTCTCTTGTTTGCAGTGGCATTAATGTCAGTAAGTCCCCTGAAGTCCTCTGAGAAACTTCTATACAAGACCAGAGGCAAATGGTGGCTAGAATACCCCGGTACACCTCCTCTGCCTTGGTGCTAATGAGCTGTGTCCCATGCTCAATTCAGATGTGCGTTTTAAAAAAGTAATTCCTATTTTGTAAGTTTTTATTCTTAATTATGACTTTAAATGATGAAAGTTTTTGTCAACAGTAGTGGTATAGGTACTATAGAAGAGATCTATCTGGTTGGGAGCTGTATTAAAAATGCAGTAAAAATGTATTAAAAATGGAGTAAAAATTACTGACACTTTTTTTTTAAATTTTTTTTTTAGGTTTAAGTTTACATAGCAATAAAATCTGCTACTGGACTGCTTTTAGAAGACATGAAGAAGATGTACTGATATTGAGTGTCAAGTGTGTCAGAAAACTGTCAAGCGAACCTTTTTTTGGCAGCAGAGTGAGTATGCTATTTGTATGGCTGTTAATGGGAAATGATGTAAATATGAAAGAATAAATGTTTCACCAATTGGATGAAGTATTTAAAATGTTTCATGGAATACATACACACACGCATGCACACAGAGTTTAAATAAATATGTAAATTGCATGGCATGGATTGTAAAAGAATATAGTCTTTGAAGCTCTCCCCACAGTCTTCTTTTTAAAATTTGTTTTCTGGCTTGTTCTGTCAGGCTGAGGATACTCTGAATATGAAAGACATATAAACTGCCAGCTAGCTTTTGCTTTTAAGACTTATTTGATTGCAGTAAAAAAACCAACTTTGCTTTTTGATTTGATTTTTTTTTTGGTAATATTATTAGCATGGCAGACTGGAAAACGAATGTGGCAGGTACCCATTGTGCATTATGCAATATCAATCTCTTCTGATGGCCATCAGACCACTAGATATAGTGGTCTGTATATATAGTAGACTATAATAGCTTCTGAATCAGATTCTTCCCACAACAATACTAAAAATAAATTAAAAAAAGTTATCGTCCCACACTACAGCTTTTTCTTTCCTTTTTCTTACGGTGTTTTACTCAAATCCACACAGGGACAGACATCTATTAAGACAAAAATCAAAACCCTCCTGGAGTTAGGCTCATCTGACTCCATCTCCTGTAATGTTGGAATATCGTGTCTTTAGCTGGTGCTGTACCAGCTAGCTATCATCTCACCTCCTGCTGGCTGCTGAGTTGTTTATGAAAACACATTTCTCTCTGCGTATGATACAGATACTTTGGAGGGCAGAGGAATATATTAAGCATGCAGAAGCAACAGGCAGTCTTTTCAAGTTTCATGGGTCTTGGTGGGAAACCAAGGGAAGTTTGTGGCAGGAAAAATAATTCAAACTCTTTAAAGCTCTTTTGAAGTGATTTCTTCAAAGCCCCCCTTTTGCATTTTGCTGTACAATCCTTAAGCCTGGAGATGCAAATCCAGGCATGATATTGTATTGCTAAGGAAATTGCATGAGTTAAATCTACTGTGAATGAACAGGCAGGCTGAGATTCACTTCACCTGCCTAGAAATGTAGATGTCCGTGCAAGCTGTTTAGTTATCTTGTCAGTGGGAGATAAGTAGCTGAAAAGGATGGTTCCTCTTGTCCTAAGCCAGGTGTCAAGCAGAAGCGATTGAAGTCATACTTCAGAAGTACACTTCTCTGTCCCTTAAATACAGATCACTAACTTGAAGTAGATTAAATAGATGATAATTTTTAGATGGCTGAAGTAAGGTCAGATGGAATCCAACAGAAGTGATCTGCTAGCAAGCATCATGCTGCTAAAAGCATGCAGAAGAGATGAAGCTAGGTCTAAATCTTCTGTCCCGTCCTTTTAAAGCTATCCAGGGAAAAGGAATAGAAAAACATGCTTTATAAGCAAATCTACATCAACAGTGTAGGAGATGGTGGAGAGTTCATTTCACATGATATGTATGAAGCTCCCTAAATCTTTAGTTACCTGTAAATTATTTTGGACTCCCATTTCATAAACAGAATTATTCATTAGGCTGAAAATATTATAACATGAAAAGTTTTGAAGACAAGTTTTATTTCAAATGAGAATTTAGGATGTGAACTTTGAAAGTGTTCAGTGGTCACTGAATAGCAGCTAGTTTCTATGCCTTCTATGCAGATATGTCTTTAATTTTCATTTCTGAATGAGAAAGAAGAAAAGCCAAAAGAATGAGAATTAGCTCTATCCCTCTCAGGATTTTCTTTATCAATAAATCAGTTAGCCCTCATGTAGCAATGGGGATGGACTCAGGACAAGGCAAGTCACTTTTGAAAAACATCAGTTTAATCCTTTTAAGGCAACTTTTCAAAATACTGAAATAAAATAATTAAAAATAATACTAGCCATATTTTATATAATTTTCATTTATGAGACCAAGAAAAATATTTTTCAAAAGAAGTTATTAAGTGAATCAGGAGTTGATTTGGGTCACTGTATCCAGCTCTGTAAGACCCCTGGAAATAGTAAAAACATGTAGAACCAGGCTCCTTTTTGCTTGCTACTACTTTAGCTATTCTGTCAGTTTTTGGACTTTCCCACTGTGCAGGAAATCTAGATTAGTCTGTTTGCAACAGGTTTTCTGGGGTTCATGTAGTGTTGTGGCACAGCAGTGTTTGTATTGCAAGTGAGGTAATAACACGATGGCTTTCTGAAATGTGGTATTTTCACAGGCAAACTGGGTACTAATGAGGTCCCCATGGACAGCTGGGTGATTTAAATATTTTAATTCCCATTTATCTCTTTTGTAGGAGTAACTTGTTTACCATTTTACTGCTCTGATAGCAGTAAAGACTGCAATATGGGAAGGAAATGCTCATGTCTGAGCAGCAATTTTGCAGGGAACTTTGTTCAGTTCCTTCCAAGATTTACCCCTGAGCAAGTTCCCTGACTCTCTTCATCAAGGATTTGCTGCCAAATACGAGAAATAAGCAGTTGGACTGTCTAATATACTGAGGGCAACCAGTCAACATCAGGACAAACAGCCACCAAAATCCTGTTCATTTTCTATCCACCAGCCAAAAAAATACTTCCACATTAACAGAGAAATTACCCCTTAATTTTCTGCTCTGTTCCAGCTATCATCATGCCCTCTACACAGAAATATAGTTATTGGCTGTTGTCTCTGTATATGCTACTGTCACTGGGGCTTACCTTCCAATCAAAACTCTCTATTTTCTGTTTCTACATTTCTTGCTCTGTTGGGCTGAAGTAGCTGTTTTGATTTAGATACCTTAATATGAGAAAGGGGAAAACTATACCAATTGCAGAGGGTATATTATAGAAATTATTATTACAGAAATTGAAGTTTTATAAAACAAAATCCTACTAATCTATTCCTCTTGTTTAGATTTTTTGAGGGTTTGAGGTAATAGTGTAAGAGGTCAATTTCCTACATCTTAAACATTTATTTTCATCTTTTGCTGAAGACTGTTGAAACACAAAGTTTTCCTCTTTGAAAAGGAGACTGGAGAAGAATTTTTTTTTCCCTGATTCATTCTGCAGGTCTCAAAGACAAATATTTCTTTAATATCCAAGCAGTGTGCCTCAACAGCAAAGGGGGAAAGGCTCTGGGGCATGTAACATTATGGAGAGTAGTAATTTTCTCCAAGAAGCAGCTGGGCAGCTGTAGGTCAGAGCTCTTTATATCTGCAGCACTCCTCTGAATATTATATTCTTACCCTCAGCTGATTTGGTGTGGTCATTTCTGTAACGGTTTTAGTTCACTTTACAGCAGTTAATGTCATGAAAATTGTGTGAAGCTGCCATAAACTGATTCAAAACACTCCAGGAGATTACAAAAGTGAAGGCTTTGGATGGGCTGGGATTTCCTTTCTGCATGAAATCTGTCTGCAATTGATTTGCATGCAAAGGTTGTTTGCCCAGTCCTACTGTTAGGTGGTTTGTGTTGAAAATAAGCAATTTTGCTTATTTCTGATGAAAGCTGCTTTTTCAAGTGGAAAGAAATGCAGTGGCCCTAGACTGCTGTGGGACATCATGGGACTGGAGGGGGAACACAAAATCTCACTTCTTCAGCCCATTCAGACTGCATAATACTGTAATGTGCAGTTCCTGTTTTCCAAAACAACATTTTCCTTCCATTTGACAGACTGAGAGAGTTGGAGTTGTTCAGCCGGGAGAAGAAAAGGCTCCAGGAAGACCTTACAGTGGCCTTCCAATACCTTAAGGAGGCCTACAGAAAAGATGGGAGGGACTGTTTATCAGTGACTGTAGCGACAGAATGAGGGGTAATGGCTTCTGAAAGAGGGGAGATTTAGATTAGGTAAAAAAATTTCTTCACTGAAAGGGTTATCAGGCATTGGAATGGACTGCCCAGGGAAGTGGTTGAGGCACCATCCATGGAGATATTGAAAAGACAAATTGACATGGTGCTAGGGAGTATGCTTTAGTGTTGGTGTGTGTGTTTTGCTTGAGGTGTGTGGTATTTTCTTTTTTTTTTTTTTATGGTTGGACTAGATGATCTTGAAGGTCCCTTCCTTCAAGAAGAATTCTGTGATTCTGTGATTCTGTATTGGGAAGATATTCTTTAGTGTGAGGGTGGTGAGACACTGGAACAGCTTGCTCAGGGAAGTCATGGATGCTCCATCCCTGGAGGTGTTCAAGGCCAGGCTGGATGGGGCTTTGAGCAACCTGGTCTAGTGGGAGGTGTCCCTGCCCATGGCAGGGGGGTTGGAACTCAATGATCTTTAAGGTTCCTTCCAACCCG